>APFE031589002.1:9091-57616 GCA_000404065.3 Pinus taeda | reverse complement strand
AGGAAAATTTTGATATATCAGCATGTATGGAGAAAAAGAGGCTGAGCCAACTCAGCGAAACTATTCGGCCACCACAGCAGCACTGACAATCACAGGCGACAGGGCCGAAAAGCTACAGGAGGGCAGAGCTGCAAAGACATGTCATTCATCATTTATAACAAAGCTTTCAACCTACTCAATGACCTCCAAAGGTTAAAAAGTCTTCTGACAGAATTAAAGAGCATTCATGTTGTATTGAAAGCTGCAATGACTTCTTATCTGCTATTTCCTGTACGAGTTGGTGAAGATATTTATTTCTCAGATGACTCAATGCCTGAGATATTTTGTATGAAACATTTGTATATATTCCCCCTCGCATGAGTTTGCAGGAGTGGTTGTTGATTTCTCTTCTAGAGTCCTTTTGCTGTAAATTCTCAGAGAAGTAATACAAAAGCTGATGGAATTTCCAAAGCTCTGTGTTGTTTGATGCATTGTGGTGTTTAATTGAATGTTACAGGATTCCTGCGTACTTCATGGCACAATACGTTTTCCCTAAAACTCTTCGTTATGTGTTTTGTTATCTTTTCATATCTCTTTCATGCTTCTGTTCTTTACAGTTAGTGGCAAGGAAAAAGAATAGTTCCAGGATTTAATCACAGATTACCCTGAACTCAATTTAAGCTATTATAAATGTTTTCTTCAGTTATAGTAAGAAAGGTGTAATTCTTAATTACTGCCCTTTCACACTATATCTTTCGCAGTGATTATTGTTTCAGGAATTCAAGTTTGCTCCTGAGGAATATATCTCTTTCCCACACCCCAGCTTAGTGGAAAATTCTTAATTGCTTTTCAATGGTTATTTACATTTCACCATCATAATTTCAAGTTTTTTTTTATGAAGTATTCAAATGGCCCTGTAATTTCAGTTGCTCAACTCAAGATTTCAAAAAACCAGTAGCCACAGACTCCATTGCCCAATGGACTAACATTATCTGCAGATTTCCACTTTAGGTATAGAAAGACATCCTTTCAACCAAACATAAACCAAAACCCTTACTTCATAACTAGCCTAAAATCTCTACAGAACAGAGAAAAACCTTAAAGAGAGAGCCCTCTCTGATTACAGTTGGGCTAGAAGTTGTAATCCAAAGATTGGATAGTGGTTACCCCGGCCGTATTCCCTTGGAGTCAAAGGGAACAACCTGGGTGTTAACATTGTGGAAAGCATAAGACATGGCCCGCTGAAATGTAGCTCCAGCATTTTTAAGGCCAAAAGGCATCTTTCTATATGCAAAGGTACCCCAAGGACATATAAAGGATGTCTTATGTTGATCTTCAGGACGGATACAAATTTGATTATAACCAGAGAATCCATCCATGAAGGAAAAAATCTCATTACCTGCACACTCGTCGATAATCTGATCAATGAATGGCGTGGGGTAATTATCTTTGGGACAAGCCTTGTTTAGGTCCCTAAAATCGATGCATAATCGGATTGTTCCTTGCTTCTTATCTAAGGGGACTGGAATAGAAACCCAATCAGTAAGAGGAACAAGGTATATAAAAACCGCCTTTAGCAGCTTCTCTACTTCTGCTTTGATAGCTACTGCTTTCCTAGCGTTGACTGGCTGAAGGCTTTGATGAACTGGTTTGGTGTTTTCATACATTTTGATCTCATGTTGAGCTATAGATGGGTCAATGTCAGGAATTTCTTCACAAGACCAAGCAAATACATCCCGAAATTCTTTAAACATGTCGGTGTAAATTTGAATTTCTTCAGGGGAACACTCAATTCTGATGAAGAGATTCTCGATACTGTTAGGGTCCCTAGAGATGTTTATAGGTGTTGTTTTCGAAATCACTGACATATTACCTTTGGCATGAACGTGTGCTGGAGCCAAAGGGTTTGACATTGTACAAACATCACTAGAACAAAGCTCGAAGAATCTAGATTCTACTTCCTGCAATGGTGTAAATCTTCCCAAGGTCGATCTGTACCCATCATTGATTCAAGAATTGCTTCTTCTGAAGGTAAAACTGAATCTAAGCAGTCTAAAGCAAAGGTAGAAACAAGGCTCCAAGCGGGGACCACATCCCCATCTAACTCCTCTTCGGAATAAGGATTAGAATGGTCATCTATAGAGTTGACGATAGACCGATATCTAAGCTCAGCTACAAATATAGGAACCACCATTCCATTCTCTTGTCCTTCAACTAATGTGGTCGTAGGTGAAGGCAAGGTCCAAGGGTCTGAAAAATAACGAGTTCGAAAGAACCCATCTTGAGAAAACTCCTTAGATGATGAAATGGCATTGATTTTAGCGATAGGAGAGGGAAACTCAAAAGTACATATCAACGAGGAATACATCACTACTCCTAGATTCTCAGTAGGCGGACGAGGGTTATCCACTAAAGGAACAATAGAGTCGAATCTCGGTTGAGGATCAACTGGACAATAATCCAATTGATCATCCTTTACGATTTTCCCCTTACGAGCAAAGAAAATGACACAAAACAGAGTCGAAACAACAGTGTCCATTTCGTATACCCAGTTCCTTCCTAGGAGGAGATTATAGTATAGGTTAGCATCTGCGACTTCTACTTCAATATTAACGACCTTCCCCCCAACACATATAGGAAAGGCCGGGATAATCCCATGCGGCTTATGACAATGACCATCGAATGCAGTCAAGACGGTAGGTGAAGGAACAACCGAAGTTGATCCAATAGCCTTCCAACATGACATGGACATGATGCATGTGGAATCCCCTTCATCAATAACGGTATGAAAAATGTTAATTTTCCGGTATGTAGACTTTATCTGAAAATCCATGTGATGAGGGAGTCGCTTTTTGACATTTAACATGTCGAAAGTGAGCACTAAAGAATTAGTTGGATCAACTGCCCCAATCACGTAAAGTAAAGAACTTCTCTGAGCCGGACACGACTGGAGAACCTCTAAAGTGGACATGGCACACAGAATTTGAGCCAGATCCTCCACAATGGAGTAATTCTGGGTGGCCCTTGCATTAGGATTAATAGTCGCGTATTTAGCGGAACCTTTTGGTATCCGTGGTATAGTCTCAACAGGGGGTCGCTCGATATGAAGGCCAGTACTTTCGGGAACAACCTTATCCTTGGAAGTTAAGGCTTCACCATAATCACGTGACCGAGTAGCCACATGGATGTTAGAACCCATCATGAAAACATTGGATGATTTTTCCCTTTCCTGGTTGCCCCCTGCGGAGGTTCCAGGGTTTGAACTCGCGCCAGGAAGAAGTTGCCGCCCTTGGGGAAAGGGTTGGTTAACACAACTTGGGAACTAGAAGTCCCTTGCTACCCTAATAAGCGTTGAGCATCTTCAATCTTGGGGAAAATATGAGTTAAATGGTCTCCACTGCACAACTTGCATGGAAACTTGACTTTCTTTTCTGACTCATTTCTACCACCACCAGCATTATTGCTGGATTTATTTGCATCAAGCTTCCCATCCTAGTTCTTTTTCTTACCTCGTCCTTTCTTTTTCCCATTGGAATTTTGATTTCCTTTAGGGTTATCAGATTGAATGGCATTAACTGAAGAAGCTTGGGAAGCTGAAGGGTTAGACAATGTGACTTGGTTGTTAGAAGCAATTTATAGAGACAACTGCTGCAATTGATTCAACAATTTCACCGCATTTGTGTTTATTGACCCGACAATACCATCAGCGTGGGGACCTGGCTTCGACTTAGCTGCGTCAACCTTAGATCCAGGAGCATATAGCAAGTACTTTTGTAGGATCCCAGACTGAGAGTAGATCAATTCTAATTGTTGGGCCCCAAAAATGGCTTGCTCCTCAGAATAGACCCCAGGCATGGAGACATCTTTGGAGATATCAGGTATCAAAGACTTCAAAAACCACTCTAGATGGTCCTATGGAGGGATATCAGCTTTAATGAGCCTCTTTCTTCGTCTTTATTCCTGAATATGATCATAAATGTGAGTTACCCTATCCTGACGAAAAGTGCGAGAAGTTCGGTTTCGACATCATACCGGATGGGAAAGTGAAAATGGCTCAAGAAAATATTGGCTAAGTCGTCGAATGATGTAAAGCTTCGCCTAGGCAACTCTATATAACACTTGGCTGCGTTACGAGTCAAGGTGCATTGAAATAATCTCAACCTAACCGAGTCATCGATCAGGGAGTTCGATGAGCACCACAAGTGGAACGTGGTTACATGGTCGCTCGGGTCGTCACCACTTTTCCCTTTGAATTTTGGAATGTCCGAAGGGAGTTTAGTTGGGACCGAAGCCCAGGCCAGATTGTACTTGATGGGGTCGTTAGTTAACTTAGTGAGGTCTGGCAAGTTTAACATTGCCAAAAACAGAAGTCTAGGAGGAGCTTGGGGATTCCACCCTGACTGGTCGAAACTCCCAAAGCTCTAAAAAGATTGGCCTGGATTTTGGAAGGCACCAGGCTACCCAAGGTAACTAGTAAGACCCGCTGAACCAAAAGGCAAGCCTTGTGATCCAGATAAACTCGGAGTTTGACCAACTTTGGCTGTATATCCACCATACCCAACAAAGTTTCCTCCTAAATAATTGTAAGGAGTTGATAACCCTTGATATGGATTCCATGCCGAAGCTAGGGGAGGAATGCTTTGAAATGAACTAACCGTGGTATACGACCTATTCCCATATTGGCCGAAAAATAGATTCCCAGTTCCGACACCACTGAGCCCACGGTTATTCCAACCTTGGAAAGGATTGATACTTTGTCCTATAGAAGAAAAAGGCATGGATCCTATTGTAGGGTTGGGACGTGGTATATGACCACCTCTGAATGGAAAACCTTGGAACAAAGCCAATCCGCTCATCATGGACGTGACGACCCTGAACGGAGCTGAAGGAATGCCGTGTGAATGGGCGCCAAATGGGAAGAATCCAGAACCAAAATCATTGGTTTGGGAATTTCCACTCGTGGATGGAATGGAGGTAGACCTGACAAAATACGTGATAGGAAAAGATCCGAATAAAGAGACAGAGGGGATGGAAATAGTTCCTCCCCCTTGTACAGATATGGGATTTTGTACAGTCGTAACACTTGTAGAAGCCATGCTTCCATTAGTGGTCATCAAAGGTAAGCGCGTAGCGTAACCTAGACTTGACGGTCTATGTGTCGGAGTCCCAACGTATTGCAATACGTGTGGATGACTAGATGGTAGGCGAGAATTCGGAGCCACTAACGACTCTGAAAGTTCTTCTACCTCTATATTATTCTCCGCTTGTAAGCGAACTTGAGAAAGAACTCGAGTGTTCCTCTCTTGTTCCGCGGAAGTACCGGGCCTTGCTTCAATACTAATGCCCCCGAGAGGAGGATCAATCCCTGATGCATCAATTGTCGTGGGACGAAACCCACCGGTATTATTACCTCTGCGCCTTCTCAGAGAAGGCTCTAAACTCGGTGGTGAAAGACCACGAAGTCTTCGAGACCGTCTAGGAGATCGGTCAGCCACTTTGAACTTTTTGATTAAGATCAACTGAAGACTCAAAAAATTGAAAGCTAGGCCAACTAGGAGCATAGAGCACACTATAAAGTCCCTAAAGATACAGCTAGTCAAACAACTTCCAAGTATTTCCATTCTGGGTGATTAGGATCAGACACCAAAATACAAGATAGTGAAAAACAAGGGGCCTTCCAAAGATAGTCTGGGATGATGAGGGCCTAGGCCTATCAGCGAAGGTAACAGAGGAAGTTACGCAGACCTCCTAACAACAGCTTGCGCCGGTGCAAGCCCCCAAGCTTCGCAAGGGTGCCCTCCAATAGTACTGTCGATAGTGATACAACATCAACATCAGGTGCCACGGGATTCCCCTCTGCAGCCACCTATGTAGTTCCCTAGGAATAGCAACTATGGATACCAGCTCATCGCAGAAGCCAGGCGGAACAGTCGTGAGGTAAGTTCGGGCAAGTAGGAGAGGGGGTATCTCTCTTCCCTTTCTTGACAGACCCTCGTGATTAACTCCCATATCCGAAGCTTTCCTGGTCTTCCTAACGCTATTGGATTTTCTCTCATTATTCAGACTCCTATGTTTGACGTTTAAAATGGCCTTGGAGACTTAACTCTCCACTCGCCTAATCCAAGGCCCTAAAATCCTAAACTTGTTGGTGTATTTAACTTAAAAGAAAAATTTGTAGTGAATTTTAGTTAGCACTTAATTTTAAGGGTTGTTCTTTAAGTCAAGGGATGATGGAAGTGAAACTAGTGGTGTTTCTTCGACGCAAAAGAAATTAATAAAAGCCAACTATATTCATGTGCACTTGTCATTGTTTTTAGATGAAGAGTAATTTCTACACGGTTCGAAAGGAAACTTCTCATGAAGCATATCGGGAAGCAAGACGTGTTTCTTTATTACAGACAGATAGAATGTACAAAAGTAGTAATGTCACCTAAGTAACCTTTCGCAAGCTCCAAGCAAAGCTTTCTTCTGGATCCGTCCAGCCTGAAGCCTTTAGCATATCTCCTTCCAAGACTCACTCCATGATTTCATAACTAGTAGATGAACATCAACACACGACGAAACAAGAGTTTCCTGTACAAATGGGGGAAGTGCAGAAGGCACAAGGGTCTTCAGACCTGGTCAGGGGAAAATTTTCAGTATAATAACCTTTCTCTCTCTTCTCTCCTCCCTTAGGCCCTCCCTTTGATGTCTTTATATACCACTCCCAAAGTAGTTTTTTAGTTATGATTTGGTTGGGAACAGTTGGGCCGCGTGCACTAACAGGTGATCAACAAGTAAAACCCGCGATCTCCACCCGAAAATAAGGAGTTTTATATTTTTGTAAGTGTTTTAATACATATACGCGGGTTGGGTATTTGTAGACCAGCGTATACACTCGTTTAACTCAGGGAAATGTTGCGTACAAGGAATAAACACTGTTTTTTATAATTTGGGACTAGGTCTCAAAGGAGGGGTTGCCCTAGGCCATGAGTGCAACATCACAAACCATAATAGTGAGATTTGGAGCTACAACATTCACTGAACCACCGTGTATACTCTTCTTCTCTTCACTGAACCTGCGTACGGATCTATAAAGGATAATTTGCTCTTTCAGATATTGAAAAACACTAATTAACCAAGATTATCAGTGTTATAGATCAAGCAAGCACCACATAAAATAGACCAAAATCATATAAAGATACTATCATTCAAGCTTAAAGATTATGACCCATCAATAGAACTTATCCTTCTTCTTTGCTTATCAAATTTTCTTTTGCCACTTACAATGTCTAGATGGAATATGAAATACTACCATTCATTTCATCTAAACACTAAAAACAAAACTCAAGACAGACATAAATCACTTTCACTCACCAAAAGGAAACCAAATGAAAAGCAAGTTCAAGAAAGCAAAACAACACTTTTCACAAAGTTCTCTTCAAAGTAGCAACAAAAAAGTCTTTTCAAAAATGCTCTCAACAAAACTGAAAATTTGCGATTGAAACAATAAGCAAGAAACACTTTTGCAAGTAGACAACATACAATGAATGAAAACTCAACAAAAACAAATGTGTTTAAAGATGTTTTTTGACAATCGAAAGAAGCAATGAAAGATCTGGTAACAAAGACCAAAAAAGATCAAAAAGGCAATTTCAAGAAAGCATCAATTGACAACTTTGATGAAACAAAGAATTAAATGGTCACAAAAAGCGGTTTTGTCAAGCAAACAAAAAGTCACCAAAAGCAAAATTCAACACAAAAATTGATAACAATCTTTCTGCTCTGATAAACCAGAGCAGCCAAGATTCTAGCAAGAAACCTTGCTTGATTTTAGCAAAAAGATGATGACACTTGCAAACACAAAACAAGACCAATACTCCTTATAATCAGAGAGAAATCAGAGTAAGATGCTTGCTATAAAACAAACAATTGATACCAGCAAAAATGACTATTTCAAACTGACTCAAAACACCAAACAAACTTCAGAGACACAAAAATTTATAAATCGTGAAAGTTGCAAGATATAAATGACTGTACAGATTGCAGGTATACGCAACTGTGCCTCAGGAAACCTGAGTATATGCAGGTTTACTTCAGGAAACTAGCGTACGTACGCTTCTATAACTAAGGAAAACATCGTATATGAAAGATTTCAAGAAAAATAAAAAATAAATTGAAGAAACTGGTAAAACTTAGAAGTCAAGAACAGACGAGACAGTAACAACAAACCAACAAGCAACTGAGCCCTGATTGGCTTGACAAACACCGAAACTAGGAACAACAAGATTGTTGTCCCCAGCGGAGTCACCAATTCTGTTGAGGGATTTGCTCCCCTAGGGATTTTGGGTGGAAACCCTAGTAGACTGAAAGTTGTCTAAACAAAGAAGCAAGAATTCACACACCCATTACGCTATCAAAAGCAAATTCTAAAATAAGAAGGGCGTACCTCAGGTCCTACGTTCGAGAAGTTCCTCAAGGGTCCAAACCCTTCTTCAGGTCCCTTTCACTCCTTTCTCCTATAAAACAACCAATTCCAAAGAATACAACAATATATGGAAAAAGACTTATATAGAAATCATCTTTATTTTATACACATGAAGTTAGTTATGAACTTTAAACCACCATTCACATCTGAAATTCAAACATGAACATCATAAACATAAAGAAGAAGCATAACGGGAAACAAGACGTGTTTCTTTATCACAGACAGATAGAATGTACAAAAGTAGTAATGTCACGTAAGTAACCTTTCGCAAGCTCCAAGCAAAGCTTCCTTCTGGATCCGTCCAACCTCAAGCCTTTAGCATATCTCCTTCCAAGACTCACTCCATGATGTCATAACTAGTAGATGAACATCAACACACAAGGAAACAAGAGTTTCCTGTACAAATGGGAGAAGTTCAGAAGGCACAAGGGTCTTCAGACCTAGTGAGGGGAAAAATTTCAGTATAATAACCTTTCTCTCTCTTCTCTCCTCCCTTAGGCCCTCCCTTTTATGTCTTTATATACCACTCCCAAAGTAGTTTTTTAGTTATGATTTGGTTGGGAACAGTTGGGCCACGGGCATTAACAGGTGATCAACGAGTAAAACCGGCGATCTCCGCCCGAAAATAAGGAGTTTTATATTTTTGTAAGTGTTTTAATACATATATGCCGGTTGGGTATATGTAGACCCGCGTATACACTCGTTTAACTCAGGGCAATGTCACGTACAAGGAATAAAACACTGTTTTTTATAATTTGGGACTAGGTCTCGAAGGAGGGGTTGCCCTAGGCCATGAGTGCAGCATCACAAACCATAATAGTGAGATTTGGAGCTATAACATTCACTGAACCACCGTGTATACGCTTCTTCTCTTCACTGAACCTTCGTACCGATCTATAAAGGATAATTCGCTCTTTCAGATATTCAAAAACACTAATTAACCAAGATTATTAGTGTTATAGATCAATCAAGCACCACATAAAATAGACCAAAATCATATAAAGATACTATCATTCAACCTTAAAGATTATGACCCATGAATATAAGTTATCCTTCTTCTTTGCACTAAGGTTCCTCCTTTATTCAGATCCAAATGTGCACCATAACCCAATTACCAGCATTCAAATCTACCACTTTTTTAGATATTCAATGATATCTTTTTTAGATATTCAATGATAATTCAGAAGATCCTTTGCCAGAAGATCTCCTTCCTCTTTTATAGTCTTAGGCCTTCCTCAATACCAAGTTCCAAAACCATAACATTTCATTACCATGAAACCAAAACTAGGGATCAACACATCTGAGGAGTCGCCATGGTCCAAAACCATAGGTTCAAATCCCAAGGACTAACTACCATGGACCAAAAGTAAGTCTTAACGTATAACCCATGTGTATAATCGTCTAGTCTAGATGAACCTGGGTGTATGTCTTTTTCTTTTTTGTGAGTGCCTGAACATAGATCTGCCACTAGTGTGAGTTGCCATCAAGTACAACACCTGTACCATAGTGCCAAACAAAAACATAGTAACAATAATTTTTTTTATAAAATTGAAAACCATTTTTCCAACAATAAGCTCACTTTCCCTTGACCATTTACATAAACTAAGGACAACATTTATATCATCATCAATAAATAAATTTTAAAATATTGTCATAACAACATCACAACTACAACCTTCCCCAATACATTTATATCATCATCACTAAATAAATACAATTCTAAACTATTCTCATAACAACATTACAACCTATAACATTCTCCAATACTTAAAAATTTAAGAATCTTTATGATAATTATAAGAATCTTTTTTTTTCTTTTTTCTCTTTCCATCCTTAAATCCACACAAATATTCTATTAATCAAAAATCATTTTCAAAATTTAAGTGAGACTCAACTAATTTATCAACCTGATTCATAGCATTCATGCTCATAGCCACTCATAAATAGTTTAACCACAACAATGATCACAACAATAGTAATAAAGAGTCTTCAATATCCTTTCCTTCTCATGACTATATTCTCTTTATGGTATGAAAGACTAGCTAAGGGATTTCAAAGACTTTCTACTAGTTCTTAAGGTTCCTCATCTTTCCATTATATTCTAGATTTTGGTGCAAGCTTAAAAATTTTGGTGCAAGCTTAATAAATTATGAGAGCTGTGAAAATTAAAAGTATTATAGTATAACTTTGCATATTGAGGTCTAGATGTCCATGTACCTAGTAAAACCTTTAACTAACATGAAATAATAATCTTTGTATATTGAAGGCTAGATTCACCTGTACTTAGCAAAAACTTTAACTAACATGAAATAATAAAATAAGAATGTCTAATTTCTAATTTCAAACTTCAGAAATACTTCATTTTACGACTCTAATGTTCATCTACAATAAACTTCACACGTACTTCATAATCAGCTTACTTCAAAATTAATAAAATAAACATGATGAAAATTTATACGGAATATTAAAATACAACGTTTAACAAAACAGTATTTGGCCTCCTCTTTAAACATACATAAAAAAAATTGGTAAACCGAAAAACTATGAGCATAACCACATTTGAAATCAGTATTGCGCAATGTCCCAACCCATATAAGTAGATAATCAGGGAATGCCCTAGGGTGCAAACCCCATATTTACACGAACGTATTCGCGTTTACTACGACTTGTCAAACTTAAAATTCCAAAAGTACCAAAATTTGCACCTGAGATTTCTATGTAAAATGGTTAATCCCGTTGAGACATTGAGGCTATCTACGACTGAAAGTCATTCCTGCATAGAGGGCACTCAAGTTTAGAGCAAAACCACCGAAAAATGCAGTTTCGATGAAATAGATGATCGCAAGGCAAGCGTTTTGCATTGTCTCCTGTGGATAGCATATCATGACAAATAGCACATATATCATCTCCTGTGCCAACAGATTGGACTGGAATGACAACTGTTGGGGAAGAGTCAACAGCTGCCAGAGCAGCAGCTAGAGGATATCTCCCATGGAGAGCAATGTATCGCGCTCGCAAATGAGGATGGAGATCAAAACGTTGAACCCTCATTTCTATAGAATTACCGGCATTACTATTTCCTTCCAAGAGTTGCAGTACCTTATGACCATCTTCAAAACTCCCACTCCATGCAACTTGCTGGCTCCACACATTTCCGTCTTCCCGACTCCAATCTACGATAGTTCGTAGCAAAACAATATTGACGTTTTCAGCCATTGTTTGGCCGCTGTAGTTGTCAGGACGCCATTCACAGTTGGGTTTCTGTCCAATGTCATCTAATTGACGTACACACACATTATCCCAAATGTTCTCCAATTCCCACCCATTTCCGTTCCGTCTGCCAATCCGTCTAAACACTACGCTTGAGATCAAGTGCTGCTGAACAATACCTTCACTTTCCCTAGACGCCGATTCTTCATGTGAAAGGCCATCAGTTGCAGTTGAAGGTACACATCTCTCCCACACCATGCCTCTATTTGACGCTTGTCTATAAGCCCGCTCAAATATTTCTTTCGCAAAATTTTTATTTTGAGTGTCGCTTCCAGTCTGTGATTCCGCCATCTCGTCACTTACTGACTTTTTATTTACAATATTCAGTATATGCTGAGGAGTTCCCGCGATCACAACACATTAATCGGAAGACTTGCGATATTGACCCGTTAGGTTTTATATTTCAATTTAGACGAGTTAATATAGTTACCTTTGTGTTATTGGTCCCACGCCGACCAAAGAAGGCTGGCTTTGTTACCCTTACTTTGTCCTCAATTGTATTTCGGTCTCAAAAGATAATTCGTTCATAGGCGGTCACTTATCCTAATCCGAACTTATTTCAATCTTTTGAGTGGTCTACTGAGTAGTAAGTCAAAATAGGTCACATATTTCTTATATAGGGAGGAATAGAGGAGGAAACCACAATAAATCTGAGTAAAGTTATATGATTAAATGGAATCAAAATAATAAAAAATAGATGTGTTAATCTTAGTTGATACAAACATTATTCACACTTCGTAAATTTAGGTTATATGTGAATTAAAATGTAACTTAATGTGGAAATAATTATCTCTCACTACCTCATAGCAATAGAGGAAATAGTGCTTTGTTATTAGAGAAGGATAGATAAGTTTACTTAATAAATTGTTGTTGTAAACATGCCATAGTGACCCCTAGAGCATGCTTCACAAATGTGGTCCATAACTTCCTAGCATAACTTATTATTAATTCACCCTCATGGTGCCTCTACTTCTTGTAGCTAAATGTTGGTTCAATATTGACTTAATCAATTTTCTTCTTTAACAATGTGCAATACACCTATAATATGCAACCTCATCAGTACATATACACGAGATATATAGGGCGAGAAACACTTGGCTTAACACCTACAAATCATCAACATATAAGAGAAATATAATTTACATAAACAAGTTCAAGCACTTGGCTAAACACAATAAATCGACTTGGAGCCACACACAACATAGCTTACAACCTCAACTAGTGTGATGCCTCATTTGCACCTGATTGCAACACTCCTTGCAATGCAATTCTCAAGCACCCCCTGTTAGATTCGATGACCAAATGGGAACCTACGTATGGAACTAGTACTCATCTCCAAACACTAAATTTCTCTAGGGTCGAAACACCACATTTGTCTCAATCACTAAAAATTTTGACCAATCGACCAAGCTTCAAAGTTCTATCTAATTCGGCGACCAATATTACCAAATTTTCATTCTTGCAACCAAAATCAACAATATATGGGTGAGAAATAAACAAATTTCACTTTAGACCTATACACCTAATATTGAGCAAGAAAACAACATATTTTTGGAAAGAAAAGGCAAAATTTTGTTTAAGATCCAAACATCAAATTTCAATGATGTGAAAACCAAATTTCGGGGAAGAAAGCAGCAAAATTTAGGTTGTTTTGTATGTGCCCTTTGTAGACCTACCGAAGTCGCTCAACTATAATCCACTCAGTGCCCAAATGAACTAAACCAAAGTTTTCCACGTTTACGTATGTCTCTGCCTACTCATTCTATAAGCTTCATGTTCTCCTATTGGCAGAGTCCTCTCCCGCTCACCATGGATGTTATATATACATGAAAACTAGTCATGTGCCTTATGCGATTGATGAAATGTTCCCAACCACCCAGTCGCATGACGATGTTCATTTATGTGCACCCAATATTTTGCGTGTACTCCACACACATATGCCCCATCTTGTGGTCCCTTGTCGACATGGCTTACTTCATCAACCAACTTACGTAGGTGACACCCCCTTAGTGCACTTTTACTCATGCACTGACACACAAATAGAAAAAACCATGATGTCACATTATGTGATATAAGCATTATATTTTGGGTCACAATGATGTTTCCCACTGTACATGTTTAGGTACTTGTGTGTGCAACCTCATGGACTTGACGTCCTCTCCCAGTCAACGAAATTTTCATCCTTAGAAAAGTTATAATCAGCAACACCGTACTCAAAATGTCGCGAACCAAAGCATTCATGCAAAAATCCATCTCCAAGTCTCCATGAGAATACCAAAGGTCTCAAGCCTACTCTATCAACACAACATTCAAAAATCATTCTCACTATCCAAAGCTATGATGTGAGGACTATTGCCTCCTACTCATTCCATAATGCCTCAAGTTGATACTACCATCACGCTAATCATTAAAACATTTAAGGGTTGATCTACCTATGAATTTTTCTATCATACTCCAACATAGATATGTCATACCTTTTCACATTGATATCCCCCAAGTTTTGTAGTAGTTAGGTATATAATTTAACGATCACACCCATCCCATCAAAATGTGCATCCTCATTCCATCATCAATCATTTTTTTGGCATTCTTATCACTTCCTCATCCAAAATAACTGCAACAAAAATATAAATGATGTCCATACAAACTACCTCATACCCAAGTAGATGAAGGTATCCACGGGAAAACAAATCTTCAAATAAATCATGTAATCCTTTCGTTATCCCTCAATTCTTGCAACCTCACCTCAAGATTTTCTATCAAGTCTAATTTGAATCCACTGCTCCTATGGTCAATCAAATCACTCCATCCCTCATCTCCTTCAAAAATGAAAACTCCTCTCACATCTCTATGATGGAGTTTGTGTCCCCATTTTCCTCAATAAGTCATCCACGTTATTATATATAATTTACAACTGCTAGCAGAAGTATCTTTCTTAAACCTAGTGCATTGGTTTGGAACAAGAGGAAGAAAGGAATATAAAGTTTCCCTTAGAGAAATTGAAGAATGGAAGGAGGATTAATTCAAATTTCTTGGAATGTTTTCTCTCCTCTCGTTTTGTAATATCCAATCGTTGCTCCAATTGTTATAATTAGAACCTGCACATAAAATCAACACAAGCCAAATATCTACAACATCTATGTAGCATTATCCAATTACTCTACTTAATGGATGAGCAAGGCATTGAACTATATGAATGTAAACATAACATAACACATATAGAAAAACAAAGTAATTTTTGTATAAATATGAATAGGAGAGAGTTTACAACCAAAAATAGTAGTTGATCTTGTAGAAATATCCCCATGTTGACTTGTCCTTCCTTGTCACAAAGCACACCTCAATGTTTCTGTAAGACATGAATATATCATGCCTTTGGATTCAAGGAATGAACATGCGGGTATGATCAAACTCCAAAAACGAACCTTGATGTTGTAAATGGTTATAAATTTATAGGAGAGGGGTGGTAGTTTTACGAATTCTTATCCATTTTCCAATCTAGGCTTGAGATCCACTTAAAATGGGATGATGAGCTCAAGGGGCAATAGGTGAAATACCCAAGGTAGGGTTAGATAAGATTCAAACTTCTTATGCAAGGTAAATGGTGAAAACAACTCCTGGAAGCTTAGCGAAGAGGAAGCTTCGATATCCTTTTTAAATTTCTTATATTTCTAGAACCAGCACACCCCTAACAAGGGACATCCTATTTCTAATCAACGTTGGTATAAAAGGAAGCAACCTCATCCTCAACACGGGTCCCTAAAGGGGTAGGGTGTGTCAATCCTTAAAAGAACTGATTTGAAGTAGTTAGTCTCAGGAAACTCAGGAATTTGGAAGAGCCATGCTTAGGGCTTTGTGTAGGGATGATGACAACATGTTCAGGGATGATGATTTATTCAATTTGTAGGCTTATTGACTAGATGTGATAAAATTGTGCATAATAGATTGCCCCCAAAAGCGCAATGTTAGAAATGGTAGCTGATGATTGAAGTGTTTTAACTTTATGAAAACCTCATATCAAGAGGAACCAGTCAAGATCAACATTTTTTATAGTACATTTACATCATGTTATCTTTTCTGAGGGAGGCATAACCATGCTTAGCATATAAGCTAAAATTACATGTATAATGATGAAGAAATCACATCCGTTGATGACAAAGTGTGGAACCATGATTGGATGACTATTTTTATGATCATATCTATCACACCTTTTAATCTTGCATTAACGGTAAAATCACAACCCAGATGGATGAAGCTATATCTGGGGTCTTCTATCTCGTTCCCTCGATTTTCCATTGTACGAGTCTAACCATGAGAAAAAATGATCTGAAGTTGAACATGGTAGACACTAATTGATTATCAGAAAATCATGTAATCCATTAACAAACATGAGAAAAATCATGTTTTTTGTTAATGTATCTCAAGGTACTACACTACAATGTGTATTGTGTGAATGAATGAGTTGAAGTTGAACAAAAAACATAATATTTCGGTCAAAAACCAATGATAAAAACATGACACCGAGAATGAGGATACTTCCCATTGATGTGTGCAAGTCCGAAGGTACCAAAGGGATAGTTTGTAAGTCAACTTCATAGATTATGAGATTATGCCAACATGGAGCGACCCATCACAAGAGGGCCTTGATGTATCCCCTACCAATGACACAAAACGGGCATCATGATTTGAGATAAAATTATACTGATATGGAGATGGTTCAAGAATGACAAACTTAGAATGAAAAATTATGAGTATCATAATAGATATCAACTAAATGACTTCTCTTGAACATATTGGTGAAATTGAATGGAGACGGAAGCATTGACCTAAAACCAAAAACCAAGGATTTGACATTATATGATGAATAAAAAAACAAGCATATTTTCCAAAAGAAACGCCACCAAGATGAAGTGGAATAATGTCATGTTCAAGGACTAATTGTTTCTATTAATAGGTAGAGTACCTTGTTTTCCCAATTTTCCCAGCCATTTCTGGTCAGTAGCTCTTTATATTTCAATAATCTTGAGGACGATAACATATTCCTGATCTGCGAGTTCATCATTTGGATGAATCCCTTTGATTATTTTTAACGAACCTTGAGAACGAGTGGCTTAGTCCCATGATGTTTGAAAATTCCATCATTATTTGATGCTTTCACGAGTTTAGTGAATGTCTAATTACACTACAAGAAAAAAAGTTCATTGGTTTGGGTCATGCTTGGACGAACCTTTAAGGTTCGTCACCAATGTCGCATATGGCGATGGTATTTAAAAAATCATTGTTGTAAATGTATATAGTGATGGTCCTTTAGGGTCTGTCACCACCATTTTCAATGACACTTTTGGTTATGGTCATTAAAGGCGTGTCGCTAATTCTCTCTTTGGTGACACTGTTGGTGAGGGTCGTTAAAGGCCCATCACTAATACTCTCTTCGGTGACACTTCTAGTGATGATATTTTATGGAACAGTCACCAATGATCTTTTTGGTTACTTTTGGTGACAGTGAATAAATGTTTTTCATCATTTATCATTACAATGATTTTTTGATGGTGCTTCATGTCTATGACAGACTTTTAAGGTCCATCACCAATGTCGCATATGGTGATGGTATTTAAAAAATCATTGTTGTAAGTGTATATAGTGATGGTCCTTTAAGATTTGTCACCAAAACCAATTTCAATGACACGTTCGATGAGGGTCATTAATTTCCCATCACTAATTGTCTCTTTGGTGACACTTTTGGTGAGGGTTGTTAAAGGCCCATCACTAATTCTCTCTTTGGGGACACATCGAGTGATGATATTTTATTTACCCTCACCAATGCTCTTTTTGGTTACTTTTGCTGATGGTCAAAAAATGTTCATCATCATTAATCATTCCAATGAGTTTTTGATGATGCTATGTACATGCTACTATATTTTTTGTCAAAATATAATGATTTAAAACCATTGTTGTGGAGACTTTTTCATTATGTGTCGAAGGTCATATTCGTTATAATATCCAATCGATTTGTTAAGAAGTAGTTAGTGTGTATCATTCCCCTCAAGTCATAAGAATATAGTCTTCCTTTGTGTCAACACATGATTCATTTCTATTAGGTTTATTATATAGCAAATTTCCTTTAAATGAAGTTCCACTAGTGTGTGCAGGAGCTATATTATTTAATATATAATCAAGCTCTGTCAATTCTATTAATGAGAGAGGCATTGCACTCCTCAACACTCATGGCACACCTTAACATGCTTTGGAATAATGCACTAACATTCCTTGGCACCTCGCATGTCTTTGAGCATCTTTGTACCTAGAACTTCTTGCCATGTGTAGGATGCCAAAGCACATGTTCGCATGCCATAGCATAGCATAGCACTCCCCTGTCATGTGTTGGCATTCCCTGTAGTCCCTAGCATGCCCTGAAACTCCTTGGCATAATATTGCATTGAAAAAATTAGAACTCGGCACACATTGGCACTTGGCATGTATTGGAACATATTATAGTGTGGCTAGCATTCCCCTAACAGATAAAGTCTCAACTTATTAACCCTCTTATGTGTTCATTTCCTTTCATTTTAGCTTTGTTATTCCTTTTGTTCCCTTGAAACTCCTTGGTGCATATTTCCATACCCTGGCACCCTACGCATCCTAGAATTTCTTAGCACCTAGAATGCCTTTGCACTATTTGGTACATGTTAGCACACCCCAGAACTACCTAGCACACTCCAGTACTTCTTGAAATTCCCTGACATACCCTAACATGCCTTACCCATTATTAGCATACCTTGTCAATCCCTCCTTGTCATGACAACTAGCATTGATTGACACTCCCCAACACACCCTCATATGCATTCACTTCCATGCATTTTGATCTACTGCTCCCTTGTGTTGTCCTAGTACTCCTAGTCACTCCTCAGCATGCATTGGCACTCTCTAGCACACCTCAACACTCATAAGTAAAGAATGAAACTTGTACCCAATGTTACCAGAATCGAAATAAAGAATAAATCAGTGAGGTGAATGAGATAAGTTTCTTAATTAGATTGGGGAAAAAATAGAAAACAATTGGGAAAAAATTGGAAAAGAATCAGTGAATTCAATAAATAAAAATATGCACATATATTGATTTAAAAAAAAACATTTTTCAATGATATTTAGTAAGTTCATCTGCAAACAATTCATGATATCAATAGATGTCCAAAATATCATGAATTAATAGGTATCTCATATATGTTATGAGTCCAAACATGAACCAAATTACTGAGTCATGACTCCACACTATTGACTACATAGAACTAGAAGAAACTGCTTCTAAAAGTTTACAAACAACTGCATACTAATTAGAAAAAATCAGTAACTAAGAGTCTAAAACTCTTAAGAGTGAGAAATAGAAGTGATTCCTCCCACTCCTCCACTTGCTTCACTGTCAAAGTTCTTCAAGTCCTGTAGGCTTAAAAGAAGAGCCTCGTGTGATTGGACCTAATATGCTGCATTTGTAGTTTGCAAATCTATCTCTTCAAGGTCTATTGGTGAATGATTCAAACCTATCATTATCATGAGACATTGAAATGTGAATTTAAGTTTGACTTTGAACTTTAAAGTTTAAAATTTAAATTCCAAATTAGATTATCAAACCTTCAAATTCAAGCTCTCACCTAGTATTTTCTCGTTCTCAAGTTGTATATTGTAATGGAAAAGAACAAGGTCATTTAAGCGATTTTGTGTCAATCAGTTGTGCTTCTTAGAATGTGTTTTCTCAACAATGCTCTAGCTGCACTCACAACCTAAAGCACTTCATGCTTGGTTTAGTATTCAAGTGAAAAATCTCTCCAAATCTAGCGTATCACTACAAAAGTTTTTCTGCCAAAGATCTACCAAGTGGCAAGGGTTCGTGAGTAGATGTGCTAAATAATAAATAGTAAAAACTTAAAAATACAACAAAATTTAATAAACATTTAGCATACAAAATAAATTTTAAACAATTTTAATGAGCTGATAAAGCCTTCAAGTCTCAAAGGGTACCTGGCAACACCTTAGATCTTTCTCGTATAACACTGGTATAGAGAAATAATTTAGGTACTGCCCTATAATCCTATAGTTGGGAAAAGACATGACCTTGAAATTAGGTATCAAGGAAGCATATTTCCATACATGTCATAAGTCCTCTATGAATGTCCCCATCGTCATTAAATTTGCTCTTATCATAAAATTACTATGGGTTTAAGAAGTACCTAGCAGCATGTAAGGGGGAATGCAATTTCCTATCCCAATGTGCATCAATAATGTCTCAAACATGCATATACTTTGTTGCCTCATCCCCATATCTTCTTTTTATGGCCTCCTTTTCGAGATCCATCGCCTCATAAATGTAACCCACAGCGAGTTTGTCACCATCATCCATCCTAAAAGTTCAAGCTTTGAAATATAAATTAATATGAAACATTGAAAATAAAAAGAGGCTTGAAATGAAATTTAAAACATGAAAAAGTTAAAAGACTTGAAGTACCTGAGAAATCTAACAAGGGACTCCATCACAACGATAATCTCTTTGGCATCTTTCCAAAAAGCCTGATTAGACACAAGTGCAACAAATTCAATGCCTTCAAGGGTCTTGGAATGTTTAGATGCCATCCACTCAGGTCCCAATGACATCCTCTTGAGATTTATCTTTTGCTCCACAAAAAATTGCAAATATATGAAATTTTTTGCAAATATAGTCACCGCGGGTCAAACAATTTCTTTAACTTCAGTGTATTTTCTCATGATGTTTAGGACAATAATGTGGTTGTATAGGTATTTGGTTATGGATTTTCCCTTCTCCAGAACCTTATGTATCCAATGAAGCTTACCAATGTCCTCAAGCATTAAATCTATACAATGGGCAACCCAATAGGTCCAAAAAATAGTGGGGTGCCTAATCTCAAAAAGTCTACCAGCAACCATATAATTAGCTGCATTGTCGGTGACAATTTGTACAACATGCTCTTCTCCCACTTCTCGAATGACTTCCTCCATCATTTTACAAATAAGTTGGCAGTATTAACCTTGTTTTAGGCATCCACTAATCATAGAAACATTATACCTACTGGACAATATACAAGGAGATTTATTAAAGTTCTATTCCTTTGATTTGTCCCTCCATCAGTCATGATCATGCACCCTATTTCTACACTTGATGAACGAAACTCATATAGCACAACCATTACATCTTCAACAAGTTCTAACAAAATATTTGTCCTAATGCTTTCTAATGAAGGAGCTTTGAGACCTATACCTGCAACAACAACAACATCAATCATACCTTGCCAATAAGGACTTATGGCATAGTGGAAAGGTCTGTTAGAATAGTACAAAAATTTAGCAATGGCCTTCCTTGCCTGACTATGGATATCTTTTTTTCCAATCAGTGGTATCCAAGGTAGGTTGGGAATTTGGTTTTTTGTGGGGAGAAAAAAAGGTGTTTATGTTTCCACCTCTAATGTTGAATGCATGAGGATTCATTTGGCCTTGATTTTGACTTAGACTTGGAGGCATATGTGGGAAACTTGGGAACTGCATTGATGATTCAACAGAGGGAGATGACAATGGGTTAGTGGAAGAACAATTGTCAACTCTAGGTGTTATCAGGAAAAGTAGTGTCTATTCATAACTATTAGTCCCACTAAGATGGGTAGTTATCTTAGAAACAAAAAAGCTAAAGTCACTTGTGTTTTCCTTTATGAGAAATAGATGAGAGAGAAGCAGAGAGTACCAACCTTAGTCTTTCGCTTGACTCCTTTCTTGTGTCCTCTCCCCCTTGACAGATCTTTGCCACTCCTTCCTCACTTGTCTCACTTCAAAGAACACCTGTAGAGTCAAAGCAGCATAATACCATCAAAGCATAGAGATCTATAATCATAAACAATATAGGATCAAATGTATATTAACCATACAAATGCATATATCAATACAAGATTCAGATATATGCAAGAATATGGAAGAAAACTCAAATAACTTTATTGATAGAAGTAGTAGAAGAGAGGATTACAACACATTGATATGTCCCAGTGCCATCCTCCCAGCATGAAAGCCCTCTTCACCTCATGCAAAAGCTAGATCACCCAACACTATGATGTTCCACAGAGAAACAAACAACACTTCCTTACAAGATACAAAATTCCAGCCTCTGGATCTCTAAGATGAGGGATCCATATATAGATGTTTGTAGGTGGCTGAGCCAGCTTCTGAGATTTTGATTAGTGTCATCTCTCTGATAGTTCTTGTTTCCACTTGGAGATTTCATGATCTCTTACTCATCCCTGGGTGAATTCAGAGAGGCAAGTGTCAAATGGGCAGTTTCTAGAAGGTTCTCTAGTTTCGACCTAGCCAAGTGCCTCTACCATTTTTCTACTCTCGCTCATCACACCCTATAGAAGGGATTTTTAGTATGCATCACACTCTTTCCATGTGGAAGGTGAGATGCATCACACCCTTAGCACTGAGTAGTCTGTATTATCATGTTTTGACTAGTTATGAGTAGATTTTCAGGGAGAACTTCTAGGAGATTATGTAATCAGCTGACCTTGCTCCTTTAGGGTATGGAACAACACTTTTAGGGGCTTAGCAGCCCTTGGTTTATGGACACATGAGATTGGGGTTGCAGTGCCCAAATATGTCTATAAGAGTTGCCCCTAAAGCATGAGGTCCTAAATCTTCTGATGTTGGGTGAAATTCTTTATCATGAGGATCCGAGGTTTTTCGAAATGAAAGGTGACTTGTAATAAGATACAATACAATACATTATCTTCATAATATTTTCATAATCTAGCTGAGGCGGGACCCACATGCTCAGCTTTATAAATTCATTTTCATGTACATATGAAAGACAATCACCTGTGTGACAGACTGATGATTCTGGTCGATCCATCATCCTTCAGCTTGGATGATTATCTATGCAGCTATCATGTACATTTGATGTCTTTATTTTCGTAAATATATCGTAGATTGGATGGATGAAACTAGATCCAGGGTCTTAAAACTCATTCAATCTTCGCTCGAAGTACAAGGCGATTGATGTGAAAAGATGTTCTGAAGTCGAACATGGAAAGACATCACCTGGTTACTATCCAATGATGTAAGTTGCTAACAGGCATGAGAGGAATCACCGATACTGATAATGACCCTCAAGGTACTGCAATACAATTCACATGGTGTGAACATGGGACTTGACGTTGGACACCACGCAAAATATTTTGGTTGAAGGTCATTGATGTAAAGCTCTCATCAGAAGTGACAAGCTTTCCATTGAGGCAGGCAAGCTTGAAATACTCAAAAGGTTGTTCCTAAGTCAAATTCTTGGATAATGAGCTGATGTTGACAAGACGTGACCCGCCGTAGGAGGGCCTTAATGAATCCCACACCTACGACACGAAACCGAGCAAATGATTTTGTGGAGGTGAAAATGATCTGATGATACAAGGTTCCCGGTGGTGGTCATGAAATAATTAAGTGTGAAGGTATTGCAGTGGATGAGACATAAGCTGGGTTAGTGAATTCTTTGAGTGACTTCTATTGAACATATCGGTGACACTGAAATGGATTGGTAGTGTTAACCCAAAAAATGGATGGTACGAACGACCAATGGTGATATGACCGGTGAACAGAATAACCCAACCCATCTCAATCATGGTGATGGAGTGAAAGCGTCATGTTCAATAGCGACTTGATACCAATAAAGTTTCTTCAAGTTTTCTTCCCAATTTTTCCACAATCATTTCTTACGAGTACCTCTTTATTTTTGTCAAGCTTGAGGAGGATAATATATGCTTGTTTTATAATTTTCCCTTCGGGCAAACCCGTTGCTATGTTTTAACGAGCCTAACGACAGTGAAACTCACTCTTGTCTGCATGGACAAGTCCATCGCTATTGTTTTAACGAGCTTAAAGACAAAGAAAACTTGGTCATTTTCAATTTTAGAGAGTCTGAAAAGAGACGGAAAGGAAACTTCGGTAATCCTTTTTCGTAATATAATCGCTTAAGTCAGAAAAAGTATAAAATAATATGAAAGGGATGTCTTTTCGATAGTTTTAATGAGTTGAACAAGACAAGTGCTCGATCTTTTTGTGAATGATCCCTCAGGTCCAAAAAGATTAAAATCTAGAGGAGGGATGGCACTTCCAATAACTTTAATATGCTGGAGAGGCCAATTGCTCAGCAATCTTTTCATATTTTATGAGTCAGATGAAAAGAGCTTAAAGGAGACTTGTTTTTTGAGGAACGAGTGATGTTTTTGGATAGCAGCTGGTTGTAGGTAAGTTTTGGAACTTTTGAATCATGGCAATGTACATAAGGTGGCTAATAGAATCACTCGTCGTAATTGTTCCTCGAAAAGGGGCAAAAAATAAAATGGAGGCGTATGATCAACTAAACAAGAGTGGAGGTGATGGTAAGAACATGACCAAGGTTCAAAAGCTCATAATAATGCGATTTCAATGATTAATTATTAAAGGTGGGTTCAGTTTTTTTAATGAGCTTAAACTCTGGTGGAACATATGATCACTGCTAGGTTTATATTTTTAACGAGCTTGAACTTTGCGTAAAACTACTCGTGCCAGTCGTATAATAAGGATGTCTCATCAATAGGTTCATTTTTTAGGGAGCTTGCCCCATTCATAACTTTACTTCGAAGCCTTTATTATGTAAGCTAGGAATGACCCACCTACGAGGTTAAAGGTCACTTTTCACTAGCATGCAAAAGGTTTGCATGCCCCCAGGTATAAAGAAAAGTAGAGTTTCTAGGTTACCATATGAAAGTTCTCATATTCGCAAGATTGCTCCATCTGCATCTGCAAAAAAAACACTTCCTTGGCTCTGTCCATCGAAATAGACAAAGGTGAATGGTGCGTCGCCTCCACTCACATAACTTTGACGAGGGAATCTTATTCCCGTGTAGTCCCATTTTCCTAAATGGATGGGTGCGTTAAACTAGTCATATTTCCTCTGCGGAATCCTACCCTATACCTAATGTTTTCCTGCCGAAGCCGGATAGGGTACATGCCCCCTGGGTGTTAGTCACAATCACTGAATCACTCACACTCATTAGGTGGAAGAACTGGAGATTGATGAGACATTCCTTGCACAAAAAGACGAGTTAGGGATGGCACTTGACTATTAGCTATGTGTGAACAGGGGAATGAAAACTAGTCTACGAGTTGGACCACTCTGCCTTCATGCGGAAAACACATCACTCGAAAGAGTGAGAAACAATAGCTCCCATGCTATAAATTTAGTCACGCCCAAGGAGTAGACTGTAATATAAATGTCTTTGGACTACCATCACATTTAGATGAATGGTTTTCCTTCTCAAAGTTATAGGAAAATTTGGAAGGATCCCTAACGGTCAACTGGTTCCTTTGTTGAAGCCTATCAGATTTCGAATCTCAGGTAGAAGTGATGGCGAACCAAGTGCTTTCCAAGATGTTGAGGAAATGAAACTCACAGAAGCTCATTCATCTATAATAGTACCAACCATGATCATTCTATAAGCTTGTACTATGATTCGAAATGGTACATTATATGGTAGGGAGGGTCTGACTAGTAGATTCCAATCGAAGGAAATGACCAAATTTCTTGGTGGTGGGACCGAATAAATGGCTGGATACATATGTGATGAATTTCCTTCCTACGCTAAAGGAATGGGTAGATTGCCCCCATGTTCGTCGAATTCTGTGTTGATGAAATGAATTTGAACAATGTCATTCTCATTCTCTTTAGTGACTGTATAATCTGAATGTAGACCTTTTGAATACAATATTGGGTCAACTGCCGTTTCGACCTATTTACTTTGGTTTGGTGTGGACTGAGAGGGTTTATCTTCAATGATAGATGCTTCAACTGACCACAAAGGTTTGTCAGCCGGATCTTCAGCTAGTGATAGATTTGGCAAGAGTTTATTGTATCTAGGAGGAAGTCGTAGCAGTGAAGTGGGACGATTATCCAAGACTCTTTTAGCTTTGTCTAGGAAGGGACAACAATGGATGGCATGATCGCCTTCACATAGTCCACAAGGAAATTTAGACCTTCATTTATGACCATTGACTTCCTTTTCACAGTTGACAGTGTACTTTCAACATGATCATCAGAGGTTGAGGACACCGGATTGTGCAAGCGGGGAGACCAGTCCCTGAAGATCTGTGGGATGCAAGGACAATCTCAATGTAGTGGTCTCCCTTGTAAATGACACATTGAGATTCAGGTCTATATGGTGCAGTGTGTGTATTTTCGCCAAACGATGCATGGTTGCCCCGTTTTTCCATTGGCTTCTTCTTCTTCTTCTCCTTCCGTTTCTTCGTCTTCTTAGTTACTTGGTTTTTAGCTTCACCAAGTGAAGAGGAAGAAGGAGAGGGAGAAACAAACCAAGTAGAATGTTGGGGCATAACTATAGTATTATACGGTTTTTTATTTAATTTCTCAGGAATCACGGTGCTTTGAACGACAGAGGTTGAGAAGAGCCATTCTGGTAGGCCAATTTTCAATCTTGGAAGGGACAATGTGGCCATATGAGGTGCACCAACATCTCCCCAAGAGGAGAAGGATTAGGATTTCCCCTAAGGGGAAATCCTTGATTGGTGGACTCCATTTTGTCAACCTAAGACCAATCAGGGAATAATGATGTTATTCTAATTAAAATAATTTTTAAGATGCTTTGACACAACTTTCTTTTTCAATTTTTAAGAGTCAAGAAAAACCTAAAGATGACTCTAGTCGCCTTCGATTTTTAATGAGCCTAAAGTGACAAGTGCTCAGATGGACATTTTCTTTTAAGGAGTCTGAAAAGGAATGAAAGCGACTACTCTGGAAATATAGGTAAAGGGATTACCAAACCAGTCACAAAACTATAGAATACATTTTACAGTACGGTATTCAATCTTCCCGAATGTTGTGTTCAGTGCATTACAATTGATAGGGCGGCAGACACAACTTCCTAAGGATAAAGGATATAGCCTATTGTGGTCTCCCAATATATACTCGACTGTACATGCGAGCACAAGTCCGTACTGGCACTTTTCATCTCAAAGAGGAGGAATCACCCAACCTACAATGAAAGCGATAGTTACCAGGCTTTATGATGCTCGAATACGTCTCTAGCCTAGACTTCTAAATGTTGTGTGTTATGTTCCAAAGCATTTTTATGTTCATTGAAATTTATTTTACAGTTGATCTTTCTTAAGAAGTTTTCCTTTAAAGTTCACCATGTGATGTAGATTTACAATTCCTATATATGCAATCTAAGATGATAAAGAGTCATTTACTTTCTTTTTGCAATGAAAATCCTAGCTCCTAAGGAGAGAAGTAAAATCCTTTCAACATAGAGCAGAGAGCACACACTGAGATGAACTGCCCTAAATCAATTTCCACAATCAGTCCAAATGAAAATGCACATGCATGTATTTGTTTTACGCTTTCTTAATGTTTGAATAACAAAAAGAATGCTAAGTACAGATCTGAACTATTTTTTCAAAGTGACAGTACTAACAATTTTATTTTCAAAAAAAACGAAAGGAAGACTAAGATGACACTTTACGATTTTGAGTTGAAATTGCTTTCGACACCTGAAGTGCTGTTAATTCAAATCAAATACAAGAGAAAAGGTGTAATAGACTATCAAAAAGAGGACGATTCTTTTCTTTGACTGAAAATGACACTTGTGACACTTTCAAATCAAAAGACAACAGTTCAATTAAGCTACTGTTTGCAAAGGAGAACTGTAAATGGCCAAAAATACATAAAAACATTCACAATTCTTTATAAAATGGAGGCTGAATAATGCAAAGGAAAGGAGTTTCAACATTGGTATACTGATCATAGACAACAAAACCTGAATAAATCTAAAGAAAATGAAGAAAAACCCAAAATGTAGAGGGAGAAACAATCTTATCAGATCATCGCACCTGTAACACAAGGAAATATGGATGCATCTCACCTATAGCACGTGGGAGGTGTGATGCATCTAGACTACCAATGGGAGATAGTGCAATGGTCCAGGGATGAGACTGGGCTTGGTTTTTTTATCATTGTTTGTAGCTTAGTTCATGCATTTAGGCTAAGCTAACGATAGTTAGTAAATCAAAACATAGGCGCTGATCTAATCAGGTTACTTGAGCTACCACCAAGGCACTTAGGATGTTTACAAAACTAACCCAGAGATTGACTAAAGCAACGTTTATCTACTTTGCAGTTGCATAGAAAAGTTAGTTCGATGGATACCTGGCTTAACTTCAGGCTCCGTCCGTACTTTATAAAGCAAACAAACTAGAAACAAGAAAACAAGCTATTCGCTCCCCAACGGAGTCACCATTTTGTTATCGGGAAAGCTAATGTCCATGCAGAGCTGTTGATCCCATTAATATGGGTAGCTATATTAGAAACAAACAAACTAAAGTCACTTGTGTTTTCCTTTATGAGAAATAGATGAGAGAGAAGCGGAGAGTACCGACCTCAGTCTTTCGCTTGGCTGTTTGCTTGTTTCCTCTCCCCTTTGATAGATCTTTGCCACTCCTACCTCACTTGTCCCTCTTTAAAGAACACCTTTAGAGTCAAAGTAGCATAATACCATCAAAGCATAGAGATCTATACTCATAAAAATATAGGATCAAATATATATTAACCATACAAATGCATATATCAATACAAGATTAAGAGATATATAAGAATATGGAGGAAAGCTCAAATAGTTTTATTAATAGAAGTAGTAGAAGAGAGGATTACAACCCATTGATTTGACCTAGCGCCATCCTCCCAACATGAAATCCCTCTTCACCTCATGAAAAGCTAGATCACCCAACACTATGATGTTCCACAGAGAAATCAACAGCACTTCCTTACAAGATACAAATTCCAACCTCTAGATCACTATAATGAAGGATCAATATATAGCTCTTTGTAGGTGGGTGAGTCAGCTTCTGAGATTTTGATTAGTGTCATCTCTCTAATAATTCTTGGTTACAATTGGATATTTCATGATCTCTTATCCGTGGTTGAATT
This sequence comes from Pinus taeda, assembly GCA_000404065.3. Lineage (NCBI taxonomy): Eukaryota > Viridiplantae > Streptophyta > Pinopsida > Pinales > Pinaceae > Pinus > Pinus taeda. The sequence continues at coordinate 28,886 of APFE031589002.1, read as the reverse complement.
CATAGAGGCAACTATCAAATGGGCAGTTTCTAGAAGATTCTATGGGTTTCCACCTAGACAACTGCTTCTGCCATTTTTCTGCTCTCCCTCATCGCACCATACAGAAGGGCTTTTCAGTATGTATCACACGTTTTGCATGTGGTAGGTGAGATGCATTGCACCCTTAGCACTGAGCAGTCTGTATGGTCCTGTTTTGACCAGTTCTAAGTAGTTTTTAAGGGAGAACTTCTGGGAGATGATGTAATCAGTTGGCCTTGCTCCTTTAGGGTATGGAAAAACATTTTTAGGGACTTAAAATCCCTTGGTTTATGGACGTATGAGATTGGGGTTGTAGTGCCAAGATACGTCTATAACACCAAGAGTTACAATTTTTTTTTTCTTTCTTTCCATTATGCTGACTCAACATATCAATGGCCAAGGTTGCATGGTATTTGACATTTTCATCAACATATTTGTAGGGACCTATATCATGGTCACGTGTTTGCGCAAGTTGGTATCTGAATCTATAAATGCTTGCACTATATTTCTCCTTGAAAAATTTACAAAGGAGCTTAGGGTCTCCAAGAATCTTGTCACAATAAGCCCAAGCAAAGTCCTTCTCCCTCGCCATTGTTGTTGTTTTGGACTTGTTTTTAAATTGCGACTTCTGTTTAGATTTGGAGTTATGCCTTCTCTTTAATTTGGCTCCTGTAAAATACAATAAAAAATTAAATTTAAAATTCCATATAAAACTTTGTAAAAAAGAGGTTTGCTTTTAAAGAATATGAGGTTTTGTTAAGGATCAAAGAGGAGTCTGTCTAGCAACACAAGCACATTTCAATCTAATATATAATTATGACCTTCAAACACAATTAGGTATATATGAGGAAATGCTACGTAAATGAAATACTATAAACATATATTGCATTGTAATATTGAACTTGAAAATTCGTTTAGCATAATATAACTGAACCAATACATCAATAACAGATTCAGGAAGTACAAAAATACCCAAAGTTGTGAATGCATGGTTAAATCCTTTGAAGTCAGCAAGACATCGAGCAAGGAAGGAATGCTTGAAGACTTGTTTGTTGGTTGTTATGGAACCGTTTCTTAGTGCATTTTTGAAATCTATTTAAGCCCCATTTATATGGTTGAAAAGTAATAACCAAAGGAATACGTTGAACATTCGATTGTTGAACAATGAAACATGAAACTTGCCATTGAAAATGACATTGAAACTTCAATATAGTAATATTCCTATTATTTAAGCCAAGTGCCAATGTACCTCGATTGTTGAATATTGAAGTGGCTAGGCCTAAAGGTAACACATGTTGAAGGTAATGCACGACATCCCGAGGGTCGATATGAAGTCTAGATAGATCACGCATTTGCAGCTGCCTGATATGGAGTCTAGACTTAGGCTCACCTTTGTGGTTCCCCGATATTGAGTCTAGACTATGTAATAGTGAGTAGTGAGTGATTATTGAAAGTATCGACATATGAGTTTTGTTCTTGAGAAATGAGAAATAAATTTTGGAATGAGTCACATTTAGTTTTTAGCAATGTGGCATACCTAAACTTGAAAATATTGCATTGACCATGAGTTAAACATGGTCAACATGTGTTTGACTTGCAAACATTTAGATCACATCATTTGGAGAGCAAGAAAATTCTGAATCGTGATTAATCGCAATTGATCAACGAGACATGTTTCACTTCTTGTAACTAAAATATGATATGAAAGTAGGAAATATTATAATTGAAACTAATTGTGAATTTTCTAAACTAAAATCGGCCCATCAACATCATTTCTATTTGTGATTATGCGCGTCAATGGAAGAGATTCATTTTAAATCAGTTTCATGGAGAAAATATTTAATGAAATATGTTAATTTGAATAACAATAGTATCTACTCTGTATCTCCCATCTCTCATTATTTGTATCTCCTGCAACTCATACAGAAAGTGGGGTAATAATGGACATCTAGCATCAAGCTCCACTCCTTTTAGTACAAAGTTCTACATGCAAACCTTTGTTTCACTCGCACCGCAAAGCCTACACTATAGTGTGTGGATTTAACACCTACCTCTGCATGAAAAAAGCTACACATACCTTTTCACTTGGTTTTTTCACGTTTTTACATTCTTTGTTTGCAGTTTGAGAAAACAAGCTCCACATAATTTTTTTCCATATCTCTATGTGAGTGTAACTTTGCACACTTTCTTGCTTCAACCAATATCAAAAGAATTTGTGAGCTTCTTTCAAGGCATGAATACATGCTTGAATCATGGAACTTAGCAAACTTTCTAAAGAAAAAAATAACCATGGAGTTATCCTTTTCCATTTGAAATATGTTAGGATTCTATTGAGAGTTCTTTAGAGATAATTATTAACTGGCCGTCTACTTTTCCCTTTTCCTTAATATAAACTGCATCTATTGTTACATTTCTAATCAAGATATTTACATCAAATACTGGATTAAAGGGCCAAGGACTTTTCATAAATGCTTTCATGTCTAGTAGAAGAATAACTAGTCAACATGTCAGTTTGGCCTGAATTTCTTGGGAATTAATAATTGGGAATCTAGAACTATGTTTAAGCTTTGAAAATGGATTTTCCTCCAAATTTCTCTTGTAAAGGTCCTTATTAAAGGCTTCTCTATATCTCCTCCACTAGAATGAATGGATTATATGTTGAAATGTATAACAGAGCTCACTTTTGAAAATCCTGATCATCCCATTGTCACCAAGAGCTCCTCCTTCTCCCCAAATTGGACCCAAAACAACATTGAGTAGTTAATTATGATCCAACCTGAGAAATTTTGATTGACACTGCAAGTGAAGAGCTATTAAATTTAAAGTGCGCTAATATGATTCGTCATTCTTTCATTGAATAAGTATATTGTTTTTGAATTTCTCATTTGTGCTTGTAGTATGTGCTACTGACCTTGTTTCACCTGAAATGGTTTTTATTCTTGGACTATGACAATGCGAGTGAGGTTTACGCCTTTTGTAGTATTTTTACCCCATGATAATTTTTGCAAGATGTATGTCCTATGCAGAAAGAAATAAGAATTTAGTTATTACATCCTAAACTAAAGAACTATTTCTTTTATTATGTGCCATGAAACATCCTCTACAAATTGAGGATGAGTGGGATGTAATATCCTATGCATCCTTGTAGACTATAGTCCTCCATAAAGCGGAAAAAACTAAAAATACCCATTTTTGGGCATTTTTTTGCGGAAACTGGGTAAAAAACCCAAATTTTGGGTTTGGAGTGAGGTTTACTCAATCACTTAAGAATATGAAACCCTCCGGAAAATCTATAAACAAATAAGGATTATTGATTTTGGATCAGAAAGTGTGGATTAATTCATTTGTTCTTAAGCATTAGATATGATATTTTTTGACCCCTTCTATCTCTTGTCAATTTCGGTGGTAGTTGATGACCGAAGTGTTTTACTTTATAACAGCTTCAGATCAAGAACAACCAGTCAAGATCATCATTTTCTATATTACATTTAAATCATGATATATTTAATGAGGGAGGCATTCCTATGCTTAGCATATAAGCTAAAATTACATGTATAATGATGAAGAAATCACATCGACTGATGACAAAGTGTGGAAACATGATTGGATGACAATTTTTATTATCATATCTATCACGCTTTGTAATCTTGCATTAATACTAAAATCACAACCCAGATGGATGAAACGAAATCTCGGGTCTTCTATCTCATTCCCCATATTTTCCATTGTACGAGTCTAACCATGCAGAAAAATGATATGAAGTGGAACATGGTAGAAACTACTTGATTATCAACCAATGATGTAGTCCATTAACAAACATGAGAAAAATCTTGTTTTGTGTTAATGGCTCTCAAGGCACTACACTACAATCTGTATGGTGTGAATGAATGAGTTGAATTCGAACAGAAAACGTAATATTTCAGTGAGAAACCAATGAGAAAAACATGAGAAAAATCATGTTTTATGTTAATTGCTCTCAAGGTACTACACTACAATCTGTATGGTGTGAATGAATGAGTTGAAGTCGAACATGAAACATAATATTTCAGTCAAAAACTAATGATAAAAACATGATGCCAAGAACGCGGAAACTTTCCATTGATGTATGCAAGTACCAATGTACCAAAGGGATATTTTGTACATCAACTTACTAGATTATGATCTTATGTCATCAGAAAGTGACCCATCACAATAGGGCATTGATGTATCTAGCAACAACGACACAAAACGAGTATCATGATTTGAGATAAAATGATACTGATATGGAGTTGGTTCAAGAATGACAGACTTGGAATGAAAAATTACAAGTATCATAGCAAATATCAACTGAATGAATTCTCGAATTTAGTCTTCTCTGATCCATATCAAATTTTTAAAGATTCTTCGGGGAAAATCACATATAGATACTTTTGACAAAAGTATCTCTATGTGATTTTCACTGAAGAATATTCAAAAGTTTGAATGAATTTTCTTGAAAATATTGGTGACATCGAATTGAGATGGAAGCATTGACACAAAACCAAGAGTAGAGGATTTGAGATGGTATGATGAATAAAAAAAAAAGCAGATTTCTGAGCCCAAAAACCACGAAGATGCAGTGGAAGAGTGTCATGTTCAAGGAAAAATTGTTGCCATTAATAGGTAGAGTACCTTGTTTTCCCAACGTTCCCAACCATTTTTTGTCAGTACCTCTTTATTTTTCAACAAGCTTAAGGAGGATAACATATGTTTGATCTGCAAGTTCATCATTTGGATGGATCCTTCTAATTATTTTTAAAGAACCCTGAGAACAAGTGGCTCTGTCCCGTCATGTTAGAAAAGTCCATCGTTATTTGATGCTTTCACTAGTTTAGTCAAGGTCTAACTAAACTACAAGAAAAAAGTTCATTGGTGAGGTTCATGCTTGTGATGAACCTTTAAGGTCCATCACCAATGTCGCATATGGTGATGGTCTTTAAAAAAGTGTTTTTGTAAGTGTATATAGTGATGGGCCTTTACAGTTTGTCACCAAATCCATTTTTAATGACACTTTTGGTGACGGTCGTTAAAGGCACATCACTAATTATCTCTTTGGTGACACTTTTGGTGAGGGTCGTTAAAGGCCCATTACTAATTCTCTCTTTGGTGACACTTCTAGTGATGATATTTTATTGACCATCGCAAATGATATGTTTGGTTACTTTTGGTGATGGTCAATAATGCTCATCATCATTTGTCATTCCAATGAGTTTTTGATGATGCTTCATGCCTATGACAGACCTTTGAGGTCCATCACCAATGTCACATATAGTAACGACCTTTAAAAAATCATTGTTGTAAGTGTATATAGTGATGGTCCTTTATGCTTTGTCACCAATGCCATTTTCAATGACACTTTTGGTGAGGGTCGTTAATTTCCCATCACTAATTCTCTCTTTGGTGACACTTTTCATTAGGGTTGTTAAATTCCCATCACTCATTCTCTCTTTACGGATACTTCGAGTGATGATATTTTATTTACCCTCACCAATTCTCTTTTTTGTTACTTTTGGTGACAGTCAAAAAATTGTTCATCATCATTGATCATTCCAATGAGTTTTTGATGACGCTATGTATGTGTTACTATATTTTTTGTCAAAATATAATGATTTAAGGCCATTTTTGTGGAGTATTTTTCATTATGCTTCCAAGGTCATAGTGGTTATAATAGCCATTGAATTTGTTAAGAAGTAATTAGTGTGTACCATTTCCCTCAAGTCATAAGAATATAGTCTTCCTATGAGTCAACACATGATTCGTCTATATTAGGTTTATTATCTAGCAAATTTCGTTTAAATAAAGTTCCACTAGTGTGTGTAGGAACTATGTTATTTAATACATAATCAAGCTCTATCAACTCTATTAATGAGAAAGACTGATCACTCCTCAACACTCATGGCACACCTTAACATGCATTGGAACAATGCATTAACATTCCCTGGCACTTTGCATGTCTTGGAACATCTTTGTATTTAGAACATCTTACCATGAGTATGATCCAAAAGAAAATGTTTGTATGCCATAGCATAGCATAGCACTCCCTTATCATTTGCTGGCATTCCCTATAGTCCCTAGCATGCCCTAGAACTCCTTGGCATAATATTTCATTGACAAAAAATAGACCTTGGCACATATTGGCACTTGGCATGTTTTGGAACATATTATTAGTGTGCCTAGCATGCCTCTAAAAGATAAAGTATCGACTTATTAACCCTCTTATGTGTTCATTTCCTTTAATTTTAGCTTGGTTATTCCTTTTTTTGCCTTGAAATGCCTTGATGCATATTGGCATACTTTGGCACCCTCCACATATTAGAATGTCTGAGTACCTGGAATGCCTTGGCACTATTTGGAACATGTTAGCACACCCCAGAACTACCTAGCACACTCTACCACTTCTTAAGATTCCCTGATATTCCTTGGCATGCCTTACCCGCTCTTAGCATACCTTGTCACTCCCTCATCGGCATGACAACTAGCACTAATTTACACTGCCTTACAGACCCTCATAATCATTCACTTCCATGCATTTTGACCAAGTGCTCTGTTGTGTGGTCCTAGTGCTCCCAAACACTCCTCGACATTCATTGGAATGCTCTAGCACACCTCAGCACTCATAAGTGAAGAATGAAATTTGTAACCAATGTTACCAGACTCGGAATAGACAATAAATCGTTGAGGAAAAAGAGCTAAATTTTTAATCAGATTGGGGAAAAATCAGAAAACAATTGGGAAAAAATAAATAAAAAAATTATTGAATTCAATAAATAAAAATATACACATATTTTGAATTAAAAAACAAACATTTTTCATTGATATTCAATAAATCCATGTCAAAAAAATTCATAATATCAATAGATGTCAAAAATATCATGAATGAATAAGCGTCTCATATATGTTATGATTCCAAACATGATCCAAAGTACTGAGTCATGACTCCTAACTAGTGACTACATAGAACTAGAAGCAATTGCTTCTAAGAGTTTACAAACAACCACATACTAATTAGAAAAAATCAGAAACTAAGAGTCTAAGACTCTTAAGAGTGAGAAATAGAAGTGGTTCCTCCCACTCCTCCGCTTGCTTGACTCTCAAAGTTCTTTAAGTCATGTTGGCTTAAAATATGAGCCTCCTCTAATTGGAGCCAATTTGCTACATTTGTAGTTTGCAAATCTATCTCTTCAAGGTCTATTGGTGAATGATCCAAGCCTATGATTATCATGAGACATTGAAATATGAATTTAAGTTTTACTTTGAAATTTAAATTTTAAACTTTAAATTCCAAATCAAATTATGAAACCTTTAAATTCAATCTCTCATCTAGTATTTTCTTATTACGAAGTTGTATATTGTAATGCAGAAGTACAAGGTCATTTAATCGATTTTGTGTGAATTGGTTGCGCTTCTTAGAATGTGTTGTCTCAAGTATGATCCGGTTGCACTGACAACCTGAAGCATTGCATGCTTGGTTTAAGATTTGAATGGAAAATATCTTCAAATCTGGCATATCACTACAAAAGTTTTTCGACCAAAGACCTAGTAAGTGGCAAGGGTTCGTGAGCAGACATACTATTTCCAGGAAAACTAGTGTATTTTCGATATGATAGACCTCTAGAACTGGTAGCTATATTAGAAACAAAAAATCAAAGCAATTTGGGATTTCCGCTATGTATGATCGAGAAGAGAGAGGCAAAGGAAACAATCTGGATCTTCTGCTTAACTCCTTGCTTGATCTATCTCCCCATTAATAGAGGTTGCAACTCCTCTCCTACTTATCCCGCTTTGAGAATACCTGTAGAGACAAAGTAACAAAACACCATCAAAGCATCTTTGTCTATTATATCATAAGCATTGTAGAATTACAAATACAATGAACATACAATGGCATTCACAAATAACAACATTCATAAATACATGATTGTATGGAGGAAAACTCAAATAGCTTTATTAAATATGAAGGGATAATTACAACCCAATTGTCTCATCTAGCATCATCCTCCCAGCATCAAAGCCCTCTTGACCTGATGAAAAGCAAGATCAACCAATAATATAATTCTCCTTCTCAAAGAAAAACTATTAGCACTTCCTTGCAAATTACAAAATTCCAACCTCCAGATCTCTCAGATGAGGGATCCATTTATAGATGTGTGCAAGGGTGTGAGTCATCTCTGAGTTTTTGATTAGTATCATTCCACTTGCTGTTCTTGGTTCCACTTGGAGATTTCTTTGATCTCTTTTTCATCCCTTGGTGAACTCAAAGAGGCAAGTATCATAGGAGAATTTTTTAGAAGATTCCATGAGCATCCACTTGGAAAACTACCTTGGACATTTTTCCATCCTCGCTCATCGAACCCTATAGAAGGCCTCATCAGTATGCATTGCACCTAGCTATTGTAGCAATCAGTATGCATTGTACCCTGATACTGGAGCAGTTAGTATGGTCCTGGTTTGGCCAATTCCGAATGGTTTTTCAGGTAGAAATTTTGGGGAATGATGTAATCAATTGACCATGATCCTTTAGGGTATAAAACAACACGTTTAGGGGTTAAAGGGACCTTTAATTTATCGAAATATAAGATTTGGGTTGCAGTGCCCAAATATGTTTATAACAGTTGCCTCCTAAAGCATGAAGTCATAAATCTTTAATGTTGGGTGAAATGCTTTGTCATGAGGATGTGAGGTTTTCAAAACTAGAAGGTGACCTGTATAAGATATAATACAATACATCATCACAATATAATTTTCATGATCTAGTTGAGGTGAGCATTACCATGCTCAACTTTATAAATTCATTTCATGTACATAGAAAAAATAGTCATTTGCATGTGCAGACTGATGATTTTTTAAAATGTAGAGTCATCATCCCTTGTTTGGATGACCATCTGTCCAACTTTTGTGTACATTTGATGTCTTTATATCCCTAAATAAGTCATACCTTGGATGGATGAAACTAGATATGGGGTCTTCAATCTCATTCAATCTTCGCTCGAAGTACAAGTCGATCCATGTGAAGAGATGTTTTGAAGTCAAACATGGAATGGCATCACCTGATTACCAGCCAATAATGTAAGTTGTTAATAGATGTGAGAGGAATCTTCGATAATGATAATGACCCTCAAGGTACTACAGTACAGTTCACATAGTGTTAAAATATGATCCAATGTCAAACACCATGAAAAATATTTTGGTCAAAGGCCATTAATGTCGACCTATCTTGGGAAGTGAGAAACTTGCTACTGAGGCATGCAAGCTTCAAAGTACTGAAAGGGTTGTTTCTAAGTCAACTTCTTGGATAATGAGCTGATGTCGATAAGTAGTGACCCATCATAGGAGAGCCTTAATGTATCCCACATTTACGAAACGAAATGAAGCAAATGGCTTTCTATAGGTGAAAATGATCTGACGACACAAGGTTCAAGAATGACGGTCATGAAAAATAGAGGGTGAAGGTATTGTAGTGGATGAGGCATTAACTGCATGGTGGTTTCTAAACTAAATGACTTCTCTTGAACATATCGGTGACACTAAGATGGATTGGTAATGTTAACCCCAAATGATGGATGGTGTAGACGACCAATGGTGAACTGACCGGTGAATAGAATAACCAAACCCAACTCAATCATGGTGATGGAGTGAAAGTGTCATGTTCAAGAGCGACCTGCTATCATAAAATTCTTCAAGTTTTCTTCCCCTTTTTCCCCAGTAATTGCTGACTAGTACCTCTTTATTTTTTTCAAGCTTGAGGAGGATAACATATTCTTGTTCTATAATTTTCCCTTCAGGAAAACCTGTCACTACATTTTAGCGAGTCTAGCGACAGTGAAACTCATTCTTGCCTAGGTGGACAAGTTCATCGCTATTGTTTTAAGGAGTTTAATGACAAAGACAACTTGATCCTTTTCATGTTTAGAGAGTTTGAAAATGGATGAAAAGGAAATTCCAATAGTTCTTTTTCGTAGCATAATCCCTTAAGTCTAAAAAACGATAAAATAATACAGAAGGGATGACTTTTCTATCACTTTAGCAAGTTGAAAAAAGATAAGCACTCGAACTTTTTCATGAGATAATATCTTAGGTCCAAAAAAGATTAAAATATACAATAGGGATGGCATTTCGATTAATTTAATGTGCTGGAAAAGCAAATAATTCGAAAACTTTTTCATATTTAATGAGTCTGAAAAGAGTTTAAAGGTGACTGGTTTTTGAAGAACGGGTGGCGTTTAGGGTAGCAACTGGTTTCGGGTAAGCTTGGAACTTCTCAAAACATGATGATGTGAAGAGGTTGGCTAACTGGACCACTCGTCGCAGTTATTCCTCAAAGGGTAAAAGATCAAGTGGAAGTGTTTGATCGGCCAAAAGAATGGAGGTGATGGAAGAAGACAACTAAGTCTCAAAAGGATGATAGCATGGCAATCACAAAGGTTGTTTACTGAAGGCGGGTTTATTTTTTAACGAGCTTGAACCTTGCGGTAACATATGCTCAAGGGTAGGTTTATTTTTTAACAAGCTTAAACCATGCGGCAACATGCTCAGTTTTTAGTTTTTCTTTTCATGTAAGCTACAAATGACAAAACTTGAAAGGACAAAGCTAGAAAAAAAATAAAATGCTAAGGAACAACTGAGGTTAGGTAGGATAATTTCATTAGCATTTAGATAAAAGACTTCCTTTGCTTTGTTTTCAAAGTAGACAAAGGTGAATGGTGTGTTAGACCAATCACCTAACCTAAGAAGTTAAAAAAGCTAAAAAGCTAAAAAGGCTAGAAAATGAAATTGAAAAAAGTTGCATGCCCTGAGCATGATGAAAATGAGAGTCTCTTAGTAACCATATGGAAATCATTGTGGTTAACAAGGATAGTTTTTGTTAGCAATTAGACAAAACACTTCCTTGGAAAACACAATAACAAAACACTTCCATGGCTTCGTCCATATAGTGGACAAAGGTGAATGTTGTGGGATGGCACTTCCAATCACATAATCGACAAGGAAACTTATCTTTTCAGCTGGGTTCATATCAATATAGATAAGGTTGCATACCCCCTAAGCTTCATTACATTCACCGAACTACTCCTGGAAATCAAGAAGATGTAATGAAGGTTGAAGAGACATTCTTGACACAAGAGGACAATTTAGGGATGATGATTGACTTGGAGCTATGCTTGAACCAGGGAATGAAAGTTGGTCAACAGTGACAATTTTGCCTTCATGTGGTCAAAAAATCACTGAAATGAGTGTTGAAATAATAGCTTCCATGTTATAAACATAGTCACATCCAAGGAGTAGATTGTAATCTAACAGTCCTTCGACTACCATCACATTCAAGTGAACCATTTTCCTTCTCTAAGTTATGGGTAACTTAAGAAGGACCCCTAATGGCCGACTAGTTCCTTTGTTGAAGCCTGACAAATTGTGTATGGCAGGCATAAGCGATGGTGAACCAAGTTCTTTTCAAGCAATTGAGGAAAGGATACTCATTGATTCCCCTTCATCTATGACAGTACCAAACACGAACATTTTGTAAACTTTTATTATGATTCAGAATGGTACATCAGAAGGACGGTGAGATCTTGCTAGTCGATTCCAATCAAAGGAAGTGACTAGACTGCTTGGATGGGGTATCAAATAAACGATTTAAATAGCCCCTTGAGTAGTGAGAACGGGGGGGTTTTCTTCCTATTGTGAAGTGATGGGCAGATTGCCCCCATGTTCATTAGACTTTGAAGTGATAAAATAATTTGAATGGTATCATTCTCACTCTCTTGAGGATGTATATGATCTTCTGAAGGTAAACCTGGGTTGACTACCATTTCAACCTATGGACTTTGGTTCGGTATGGACTCAGAAGATTCACCTTAAATGATAGCTGTTTCAACCAATGGTTGAGTTATGTCAGTCAGGTTTTCAATTAGTAAAGTATTTCGGGAGAGCTTCCTGTATCCAGGTGGAAGTCATTGCAGTGAAGCAAGACAATTATGCAAGACTCCTTTGGCTTCATCGAAAAAGGATAACGGGGAAGGGTATAGTCCCCTTCACATAACTTACATTGAATTTAGACCTTTCTTTTCTGCCCATTATTAGTAGTTGATGGTGTGTTGTCCACATGATCACTAGAGGTTGATGACATTGTTTGGTGCGAACGAGGGAGGGGACCATTCTCTCAATATCCAAGGAATGTACAGACATTCTACATGAAGATGGTCTCATCTACAAATTATGCGCCCCCTTCCTTGACTGAATTTTTCTTCTTTTCCTTCCCTTTCCTCCTCTTCTAAGTCACCTGGTTACTAGCATCACTATTTTCACCAAGCGAATAAGAAGAAGGGGAGGGAGAAAAAATAAAGAAGAAGGTGAAGGGTCAACTTCAGTATCAACTAGTTCCTGACTCGATTGCTAAGGAATCATGGTATTATGAAGGACAGAGGTTGAGAATAGCCATACTCGCAGGCCAATTTTGATTCCTATAAGGGAGAATGTAGCCATATATGGATCACCAATATTTCCCCAAGAATAAAATGGAATAGGATTTCGTTCGATATGGATTCCTTGATTGGTGGAATCCATTATCTCAACATAAGATGAATGAAGGAATGGAGATATTATTCCGAATTTAATAAATTGTAATGAAGCTTTGACATAACTTTGCTTTTTCAATTTTTAAGAGTTGAGAAAAAGCTAAAGATGACTCTAGTCACCTTCGATTTCTAATGAGACTAAAGTGACAAGTGCTCAGATGGACCTTTTCTTTTAAGGAGTCGAAAAGTAACGAAAGTGACTACTCTGGAAATCTAGACAGAAGCATTACCAAACTGATCGCAAAACTGCAATATACACCTTGGTGATAAATTAAAGAGAAATTACCAAGGACTTATGTACGACAATCAATCTTTATGAATGTTGTGTTCAATTCATTATGATCGATAGGGCGACAGGCATGGCCTCGTACAGATGAAGGATGTAAGCATATTGTGGTCTCCCAATATATACTCGATGGTACGGGTAGCACAATTCAGTGATAGAATTTGTCATATAAAAGAGGAGGAATCACCTAACCTTCGATGAAAACGATAATTACTAGATTTTACAATGCTAGAACACATCTCTATCCTAGACCTCTAGATGTCTTGCGTTAGGTTCCAAAGTGTTATTAGGTTCATTGAGATTTATTTTAGAGTTGATCTTGTTTAAAATTTTGTCTTTCAAAGGTTCACCACATGATGTTGATTTCAAATTCCTAAAAATGCAATCTACAATGATAAGCAATCATTGTTTGTTTTGATAAATGAAAATCCTAGCTACTAGGGAAAGAAAATTACGATTCTTTCAAACAAGGAGCAAAGAGCACACTCTAAATGCACTTTCCTAAATCATTTTTTGCACACAAGCTAAATGCAAATGCAAAATGCATGTATTTTTTTCCTTTCCAGTAATGTGAGAAATGTCAAAAAGGAAAACTAAGTATAGATCTTAAATATTTCACTCAAAGTGACATTTCGACAATTTCTTTTTCAAAATAGAAAGGAAGACTAAACAAAACTTTTTAATTTCCAATAGAAAATGCTTTCGACACTTCGAATAACAACAAATCAAATCAAATACATGACAAAAATTTCAATCAACTATTCAGAGAAGGGAGACTCGATGGCACTTCTCTTTTTGATACAAAACAACAGTTACGACACTTTTGTACCAAAATGATAGATCGATTTAAGAAACTTTTCAACAAAGGATTGTAAATGATGGGAAAATACATAAAAACATTTACTAATCCTAATAAATGGATGTTGATCTATGAAAAGCAAGCAAGCTTCATTAATGAGGTATTGTTTATAAGCAGCAAATCAACTAAACAGAGTTGAAAACAAAAAAAAAACACCTAAATTTCAGGGAGGGAAATTGGCTCAGTCAGTCATCACACCTAGGCTTCCCAAAAATAGGGATGAGTCACACCTTTCAAGCTTAGGAGGTTTGATGCATACTATTTGACAGTGAAAGACAGTGTGATGGGCCAGGGAGCACAACTGAGGTGCGTTTTGGCTCAAAATTGTAGTTGATATAGGTGATTTAAGCTAAGCTATGATGGACAATAAAGAGAAAAGTACAGAGGAATGATCTTGGGAGGTTACTGAGCTACCACAAGGGCATCTAGAATGCTTGTAATTCAAATGTTTAGTTCATAAAATAAACGAAAGATTGACTGAAGCAGCATTCATCTACTATGCACTTGCAAAGCAAGAGCAGTTCGAAGGCTATTTGGCTAACTTCAGGCTCCGTCTATAGCTTACAAATAAAAAAACAATAAAAAACAATTATCTATTCGATCCATAGGAGAGTCGCCATTTTTTTTATGGGAAAACTAGTGTCTTTTTGATCTGCTAACCCTCTTGGATTGGCAGCTATCCTAGAATCAAACAATCAAAGCAATTCGGGATTCCCTCTATGTATGAGAGATAAGAGAGAGGCAAAGGAAGCAACTTTGATCATCTGCTTGACTCCTTGCTTTATCTCTGTCCCCCTTGATAATACATGCAACTCCTATCCTACTTATCCCACTTAGAGAATACCTACAGAGACAAAGTAACAAAACACAATCAAGGCATATTGATCTATCATATCATAAGCATTACAGAATTAGAAATACAATGAACATACAATGGCATTGACAAATAACAACATTCACAAAGACATGATTGTATGGAGGAAAACTCAAAGAATTTTATTAAATATGAAGGGAGAATTACAACCAAACTGTTTGATTCGGCATCATCCTCCCATCATCAAAGCCCTCTTCACCTCTTGAAAAGCAATATCACCCAACAATAAAATTCTCCTTCTCAAAGACAAACTATTAGCACTTCCTTGCAAATTTCAAACTTCCAGCCTCCAAATCTCTGAGATGAGGGATCCATTTATAGATGTGTGCAAGGGTGTTAGTCATGTCTGGGTTTTTTATTACTGTCATTCCACATGTTGTGCTTGGTTCCACTTGGAGATTTCTTGGATCTCTTACTCATCCCTGGGCAAATTCAGAGAGGCAAGTGTCATAAGAAAAGTTTCAAAAGATTCCATGAGCATCCACTTAGGCAACTGCCTTGGACATTTGTCCATCCTCGCTCATCACACCCTACAGAAGGCCTCATCAGTATGCATCACACCTGGCCAGTTTAACAGTCAATATGCATCACACGCTGATAGTGGAGCAGTTAGTATGGTCCTATTTTGGCCAGTTCTGAATGGTTTTTCAGGTGGAACTTTTGGGGAATGATGTAATCAATTAACCATGATCCTTTAAGGTATGAAGCAATACTTTTAGAGGTTAAAGATCCCTTTAGTTTATCGGCATATAAGATTGGGGTTGTAGTGCCCAAATATGTCTATAACACATACCAAATACTTAATAGTAAAATCTTAATAAAAGAAAAAAATTAATAAAACATTTAACATACAAAATAAAGTTTAAACAAATTTAATGAACTGATATAGTCTTGAAGCCTCAAAGGGTACCTGGCAACAACTTCGACCTTTCTCGTATAACACTGGTATAGGAAAATAATTTAGGTGGTGCTCTATAATAGTATAGTTGGGAAAATACATGACTTTGAAATTATGGATCAGGGGAGCACCTTTCCATGCATGTCATAAGTCCTCTGTGAACCTCCCCATCCTCATTAAATTTGCTCTTATCATAAAAATACTATGGGTTTGAGTAGTACCTAGCATCATGTAAGGAGGAATGCAATTTCCTATCCAAATGTGCATAAATAATGTCCCAAAGAGGTATATACTTTGCCTCATCCTCCCCATGTCTTATTTTGATGACATCCTTTGCGAGATCCATCACCTCATAAATGTAACCCATAGCGAGATTGTCACCATGAGCCATCCTGAAAGTTCAAGCTTTCAGATTTAAATTAATATGAAACATTTAAAATAAAAAGAAGCTTGAAATGAAATTGAAAAAAAGAAGACTTGAATTATCTGAGAACTCTAACAACGGACTCCATCATAGCAATAATCTTTTCCACATCTTTCCAAAAACCATCATTGAACACAAATACCATAAATTCAATGCGTTCAAGGGTTTTCGAATTTTTATATTCCATCCACTCATGTCCCAAGGACATCCTCTTCAGATTTATCTTTTGCTCAACAACAAATTGCAAATATAGGAAATTTGCTGCAAATCTAGTCACTGCAGGTCGCATAATTTCTTTTCCTTCAATGTATTTTCTCATGGTGTTTAGGACGATAATGTGGTTGTATAGGTATTTGGTTATGGATTTTTCCTTCTCCACAACCTCATGTATCCATTGAAGCTTACAAATGTCCTCAAGCATTAAATCTATACAATGGGCAACACAATAGGTCCAAAAAATAGTCGGGTGCCTAATCTCAAAAGGTCTACCAGCAACCGTATAATTAGCTACATTTTCTCTGACAATTTGTACAACATGTTCTTCTCCCACTTCTCGAATGACTTCCTCCATCATTTTACAAATAAGTTGTGCAGTCTTAACCTTGTCTAAGGCATCCACTGATTTGAGAAACATTGTACCTACCGGACAAGATACAAGGAGATTTATTAAATTTATATTCCTTTGATTTATCCATCCATCACTCATGATCGCGCACCCTATTTCTACCCTTGATGAGCAAAACTCAAATAGCATAAGCATGGCATGTTTAATACTTTGTAATAGAAAATTTGTCATAATGATCTCTAATGAAGGAGATTTGAACGCTAGACTTGCAACAACAATTGCATCAATCATAGCTTGCCAATAAGGACTTATAACATAGTGGAAAGGTATGTTAGAATAGTACCAAAATTTAGCAAAATCCTTCCCTACCTGACTATGGATATTTTTTTTCCAATCAGTGGTATCCAAGGTAGGTTGGGAACTGGGTTTTGTGCGCAGAGAAAAAAAGGTGTTTATGTTTCCACCTCCAATGTTGAACATAGGAGGATTCATTTGGCCTTGAGTTTTACTTGGACCTGGAGGCGTTTGTGGGAAACTTGGGATCTGCATTAAGGATTTAACAGAGGAGATGATAATGGGGTAGTGGAAGAAAAATTGTCAACTTGAGGAGTTCTTATTTATTTTTTTTTTCCTTTTTTTCTTTGCATTATGTTGACTCAACATATCAATGGCCAAGGTTGCTTGGTGTTTGACATTTTTATCAACATGTTTGCATAGACCTATATCATGGCTCCATATTTGTGCAAGGTCATACTTGAATCTCTAAATTCCTCCTCGAGATTTAAATTTGCAAAATTTACAAAGCAGCTTAGGGTCTCCAAGAATCTTTTCACAATAAGCCCAAGAAATGTCCTTCTCCCTCGACATTGTTTCCTTTTGGACTTCCGTTTAAATTGTGGCTTCTTTTTAGATTTGGAGTTGTGCCTTCTATATAATTTGGCTCCTGTAAAATATAATAAAAAATTAAAATTAAAAATTCTATATATAACTTCGTACAAAAGAGGGTTGGTTTTAGAGGATGTGAGGTTTTGTTAGGGATCAAAGAGGTGTCCGTCTAGCAACAGAGGTACATTTTGACCTAATATATCATTATGACCTTGAAACACAATTAGGTATATATGAGGAAATGCTACCTAAAGGAAATATTATCAACATATATTGCATTTTAATCTTGAATTTGCAAGTTCGTATAGCATAAGACAACTGAACCAATACATCAATAACAGATTCTGGAAGAAGAAAAACACCCAAAGTTGTGAATGCATGGTTAAAGTCTTTGAATTCTCCAAGACATCGACCAAGGAAGGAATGCTTGATGATTTGGTCGATGCTTGTTATGAAACTATTTCTTAGTTAATTTTTTAAATCTATTTAAGCCCCATTTATAGGGTTGAAAAGTAATAACCAAAGGAATACGTTCAACATTTTATTTCTAAACAGTGAAACTTGAAACTTGCCATTGAAAACGACATTGAAACTTCAATATAGTAATATACTTATTATTTAAGGCAAGTGCCAATGTACCTCGATTGTTGAATAGTGAAGTGGCTAAGCCTAAAGATAACACACACTGAAGGTGATGTGCGACTACTCAAGGGTCGATATGATGTATTGATAGAGCACACGTTAGTGACTACTTGATATGGAGTTTGGATTTAGGCTCACCTTGGTGGTTCCCTTATACTAAGTCTGGACTGTGTAATAGTGGGTAGTGATTGATTAATGGAGGTCTCAACGTATGAGATTTGCGCCTGAGAAACAAGAAATAAAATTTTGAATGACTGCCATACTACTGTAATACGAAGAGGGTGCGTACTACTATAAAATGAAGAAAAACTAAAATCAAACTAGACTCTAAGCTAATCCACCCAAAAACACAGTCAAGCAATCAAAAAACAAAATAAACAAGACTCTTTTCATATCAAAGTAATACTCAAAAGAAAAATCAAGCACATCAATGGATTCCCCAGTAGAGTCGCCAATTTGTCATGCGGAAAGAGTTATTTTTTCTGACAAAACTAACCTCCCTAGGAGTCTAAGACTCTCTAGTGAAAAACAAAACAGTAAGAGCAATCCTTCTCTAAATATACATTATCCTATGAGAAACCAAGTATTTTTCGATCTTACCTTAGGTCCAACGCTTGTTGTAGCAGCCTAGCTTCGTTGATCCAGATGAGCTCCTCCTTCACTTTGAAACCTGCATACACTAACAATCAAACGATTGCATAACACCTGAATATTCCATAAAACAAAGAATATTCAACATATAGACCAAGGAGTATATGAAACAATTCATTAACAACAAATCATTGAGAAGAATGGACTTATTTGTATTAAGGAAACAAAAAAGAAACCATTACAACCTGAGCCTTGGTGTTGTGCAAGTTCCTCCCAGGGTCCAGCAAGAGTTTTCCTCTACTTTGACAAGCTCACCCACTTCCAATATGACAACAAGAAAGGATGGTAATCTCTCCTCACAAGTTTACAATGGAAGTCCTAATTCCAGCATCATCTACCGTTTGAAATGTTCAACTTTCAACCTCCCCTCCTCTGGCCCAAGGCCTGTATTTATAGTGTTCTAGAGGAAGTTATTCAGTTCCAACATCAATGGGATACTCGCTCTTTTGGATGGGGTAGCTCCTCTCTTGATGGGATAAGTTCCTCTATCATAGGGATGCATGAACCATCAGGAGGTGCTCAATACACGTCAAACACTCTTCTAGAAGGCTCTAGAAGTGACCACAAGTAACTTTTTAGAAATGAAACTCGCGCCTTTTGACCTTTACAGGGGTACGCACCCAACCTTTAGCTTACAGAGCGTATAAATACGCAGGTTCAGTGTGTTTGGAGTGCGTACACGCAGGCAAGGTAGAGAGAACCTGCGTACCCAGAGATAAACATGTTTTTTAGTGACTTTCTCTCTTTTTTGAAGCTTGACATGAAGAGCAGAGGTATTAGGCTTGACAAGGAGGATAATATGACTATTGGTGGAGCCATATTAACTACAGATAGTCATGGTGACAAATTTCAGTGTAACAGATTGCCCCCTCAAGTACGAAGCCTATAATAGATAAGGGTTTTATATCATATAGGAAGGGTGAAGTACTTTATCATTTCGAGGATTATCTCGTGGAGAGCCCGTTTAGAACCTGCAATTTTCAACACAAAATATATACATAAGATCATATCATCGCTGAGGTAGGCATTCCCATACTCAGATCAAAAACTTTAACTAACAGACTAACTACTCTGATACAGGAATGATTTCATAATACATCATAATT
>APFE031589001.1:0-19404 GCA_000404065.3 Pinus taeda | reverse complement strand
TAAGTATTGCCCCAATAGTATAGGTGAAGCACGTGTCTTGATTTCAAATGGTTATTGTAAGTCTAGTATGGGGAGGACTGGTGTGGAGCAAAGGCAATGTTTCATCTCATTGAATTCATTTTCTTATGATTTAATCTAAAAACAAAACAAAAAATTATCTTCCCTTGGTTATTTTACTTAAGGGCCAAGTGATATAAGAGAACCCTAGCATGAACCTTTGGAAGAAGTTAGGAAGATTCTAGAAGTTGCAAATCTAGATCCACATGCACTCCTTACTCATAAATAATGTAGCCTAGGTATTGGACCTTGTCGATGCCGAGAGAGCATTTTTCCAAGTTATCACATATCTTGTGTTGTCGCAGAGTGTGGAGGACATGGTAAGTATGTTGCAAGTGTTCTTCCTAACTATTGTTAAAGATGAGGATATCATTATTGTTAAAGATGAGGATATCATCATATACAACCACGAATGAGTTGGTGAAAGGTTGCAAGATATCATCCATCATCTTCATTAAAGTTGTTGGGGCATTTTTTAGACCAAAAAGCATGACCAATCATTCAAAAAGACCCTCCTTTGACTTGAAATTAGTTTTCCACACATTAGTTGGTTTTATTAGGACTTTGTGGTAGTCTGACTTCAAATCAATCTTACTGAAATACTTGGGCCCTTAAGTTGGTCAATAAAGCTCTCAAGCCAAGTAATCGAGTATTGATTCCTGACTCTGATGATTTTGTTCATAGAAAATAACCGGGTCTCATCTTTCTTCTACAAAAAGTACAATTGGGCTTCGTGAAAAACTCATTCAAATATTTTTTTTTGGGAATAACTCTTGAATCTATTGTTTTGTTTCCTCATTCTATAGGAGAGAGTGATGGTAGATTGGCTCATTAGGTAGTGGTGCACCAAGGTTTAGGTCAATTAGGTAGTGGTGCACCAAGGGTTAGGTCAGTTTAATACTTGACCGGATAGTGTAAAGGTGCCTCGTCGCTGAGGAGAAGGTGTATCTACACTCTTCTATGAAATTATTCACACATCAAGATATATTCGGTGCATATTCTATAGCTTTTTAATAGGAAGTAAATGTATGAGACGGATATACTCCTGCTTCCATGTGAGTAAGCACTTTAACAGAACGTGGTACGTGATGCCCGTGGAGTCCAGTGACTTATTATTCTTAATGACTTGCTTACGTGTTTTTATACTTTTTCTATCATTTAATCCATTATTATGTCAGATAGCGGCCCAGCATATTCACAAACTGGAATGTTAATGGGGAAGGCGGTTGGAAACCTAAACTAATATAATCTCAAATGCAAATTGCAATAACTAAAGAATACCAATGCCGGGAAAAGAACACAAAATTAATTACACCGTACCTAGATTCTCCAAAACCACAAGCAAAAGCTGAGAGAGCGAGTATATGCTGGGGTATCTTCCCCGACTCCATTCACTCCCGCAAAGCTTTGGCCCATGCTTTGCTTGATCCAGCTTTATAAAACCCTTCTCTACGCTGAGGAGTAGTGGCTGTGGCTGAGGCGGTTTCAGCCCCCCAATGAAGCCGAAGCTCGTGATGTTATTGAACGATTAGGTATATCTCAGTGCCTGTATTTTCATGACTGTTATTCTATTTCTCTATGCCTGTATTGATTCGCTATGGCGTCTGAAGATTTTTCAGCTTATTCTATTCATGCAGGAACAGAACATCTGGGCCTAAAATCACTCTGGAAGCTACGACTGCAGCAACTGCAAGCGTTGGCATGGCAACAGGGCAATTCAATTACTTTGGCAATTAATCAATCAATCTGTGGCTATATTTATATTTACCTATTATGGCTTCTGGTAGGCGCATCGCGCTTCATTGACTATGCACTGATCATTTCAACCTTGTAGCACTGGACATGGCCGGCCACCCAGCGGGCCATAGAGATATTTTGTAGTATTTCTTGCTACTGATTTTATGGTCTCTGCAACGTTACCAAAATAGTTAAAACATTTGCATTATTCGACGTTTATGCTTAGATAATTTACGAGATCAGATATGGATATTTGCTGTGCTGTGCGTTGCAAGCTCTCTATCTGCGCTTAATTCATTTGAATGGCTGGAATTTTTAAGCGGTTGTAATGACTATTACATTATATTTCCATCATAATCGTACATCAAATCTCTGTACATTAGATATATACATATACAGGAAGTGAAAAACATATGGCTCTTTGGATGTTGATGGTAAAATATAAAAAAATGGAGAGAAAAATATGGGATATCGAACTTTATAATGGGAGGAGATGCTGAGAGCGAAATGCAAAAGAATGGAGAACAAAAACATAGAATATCCAAGTCCATTATGAAAAGATCTAAGCCCATTATGAAAAGATAGCCACTCAATTTAAATTGATTATCTGAAACTTTACATGGAGAAGTCAGAAAAAATAGGTGGAACTTTTTATTTCCCTAATAAAATTTAAAAAAGGTGTTCGAGTTAAAGTAGGTTATTTACATTTATTTTTAATGGTTTTTATTCATTTATATTATTTTGTAAATGAATAATAATAAATAAGTATTGAATATTTATAAGTTAATATACATCGTAGTTATAGTTTTTTTTTAAACAATAATAAGTAATGATTTTATAGCCTTGAAGATTACAAAATTTCATGGACCATATTCTATGATGATATAAGGATTCTAGGGAGGTTCAACTTTTATATCACTTAAACAAAAATTATAATATTTATATTGACTTGTTTATAGCTATAGGTCCTATAGAATTGTCTACATAGGAATACAATTTTATAGTATTTATTCATTCATTGTGGGAGTTTCTTAGCCTTGTGTTCTCTATTTCAACTTCTTCAATTCCTTTTATTGGTTGTAGTGTCACTTTTGAACTTGGTCTAAGCATGTTCTACATCTACACCTGACATCAGAGAGGATCAATTCATTACTACACCAACTACACTTTTAAGACATTTTTTAAGACAAAAAAAAAAAAAACTTTTGTCTTAAAAAGTTACTTTTATTTTAGTTATTTTACATTAAAATTTAATATCAATTGAATTGTCTTAAATATAAAATTTAAGACAAAAATAGTTTGAGACAAATATTTTAAAACAAAACTTTATATTTAAGACAAAAAAAGTTTAAGAAAAAACTTCAAATTTAAGGCAAAAATTGTTTGAGACACAAATATTTTAAGACAAAACTTTATATTTAAGGCAAAAACAATTTAAGACAAAATCTTATATTTAAGACAAAAACGGTTTAAGACAAAATTATTTTAAGACAAAACTTTATATTTAAGACAAAAACAGTTTGAAACAAATATATTTTAAGACAAAACTTTATAGTTAAGGCAATGACCACTTAAGACGAAACTCGTTTAATACAATTAAGAGAAAAACATATCAATTTAAGACAATATTATCTAACAATTGCAAAATTGACTTTGATAATGTGCCCTAAGTCCGTTAGTTTGCAGGCTACTATTGTGTCTTGCCTATACCGAGGTTGTTATTCCACTTACCATTCACGTTATCTTATATAAAGACAACGATTTGTTGGACTCTTCGTTTTGTGGGGTTAGCCGACTCTAAATAATGCAATAATTTTTCCTGACAAGATTTCTTGGACATCAATTCCACTTTTGTTCCTTCAATCTCTGTTGATACAATTAGATACAACTTGTATGTTGTTGCATTCAACTGGTGAGTCACTTTAGTACTTACTATTGCAGAATCGTTGATAAACTAACTAAATTGTGGACTCCTTCTCTTGGTTATGGGATTAAGCCTCGAGTTTGAATTTCCCTTTATATGCATCCCCTTAGACTTTGGATCTAACTCAGGGTAATCAACTGCAAGAAAGATTGCAATGTGACTGACTTATAATTGGGTGGAGAGTTGCAGTCCTTTCTTCATTTTTCAATCATCATTAAACACACAGATAAGTGTGCATTGCTTATGTGAATTGCCTTATGGAGTGCGATGAATCTTGTTACATTGTGAATGGTGCAAGATCTTGCATGTTTGTAAATGTAAATGAATATCTGAGTTTTGACGCTCACTGTATCTTTATGATTAGAACGGTGTAATGTATGCACATTAAATTTAAAGTGTGCCTAGAATATGTTATTCATTATTATGTGCATGGAGAATGCCCAATCATGTGTTCCTAGTCAGTCAGTTGATTTCCAAATTTATGGGTATAATTAGTTTAACTAATCCCTAAGCTAGTTATTTTGTTAACACTAAGAATTTAGGTATCAAGAATTGGGTTATGAGTCTCCTTGAAACTACAGGAGGGTGGGCACACAACAGTTATAGTTTTGCTTTATGAACCTAGCATAGGTTTCCTTTTAGTCCATGTATGATAGGTTTTCGAGGTCGAGAGGAAGTGGGAGAACATGACTTTGTTTACATGCTAGCAAGTCCAAAACCTAGTGGGTGCTAGTGAAACCACACCTTAGTGGAACCGTGTTGTGTGTATAGACACCAACCATAATCCATCGACCCAAATGATCAAATTTGAGGTGAGGGCAGGGTCTATACACTTGGCCAAATGTTGTTTTATTTTGGGTGAGAATCCTAAAGGGAAAGAGTGTGGTACAGCTAGAACTGGGAGTGTTGGGAACATTTTTAGGCACCCATCATTGAGATATTTATACCATGTAACACCCTAAGAGTATAAAAATTAATATAAATTTTCTACTACTAATGTATTCGAACTGAAAACAAGAGATTACAAATTTCCTCTGCTATTCTGAGAAATGGAAATCACAATTTAGAAACACATGCAATGACACACAACCATCAAAAAAACATAAGAACACTATTAATTATAGGGAAACCAAACAAGGAAACACCCTTCCACTTCTTTTCATTAATCATATGAGAATGAGAAACGATTACAATGTCTTGCTTCAATCCTGAAGCACACCCTACACTGTAAACCTGTTCTCCTACTAATTGTCCTACTCTAGCTGATCTGAATTTGAAACTAATTGTAAATGGTTGGCAAGGTATTCAATTCAGTAATAAACATGTTTAAAAGATGCCCATGTCTTGCAGTAAAAAAACAAATGAAATTTCCAGCTGTTCATGACCCATTTAAGCATAGCAGAATTATTTTATTTTATTGTTTAACACACTAAAACGAATTTGTTCTACAAAATAAATCAACCACAGATGCAAAAGAAGTTGATAAAGCAGTTCGCCCCTCTTGGGCTACGTCTGTTGGGTCCAAGGCTCCCAAATGGGCTTGTCCTCGTTTTAATTAAATGCTCAAAATGAATATACAGCTGAATAAAAGTCTCTACACTTGGAATAGACTGTAAAAACGGATTCATAACACTTGATTCCTTCAGGATTGACTACTGGTTCACCTTCAATGGATACCTGCAACCCTATACAATTCTCACAATATTGGGTCCTATAGATTACTACTTACACAGGATTAGGCTGGACATAATCACGAAGCATCACAAAGAAAATGGAATCATGGAAGTTGTAACAAGGAGTCTTGACAAACAAGACAAAGAGGAGGAAAAAGATGTTGCCAGTCTATTCGATGTGGAGAAATAACTTTTAACCATGGTGTTGGATGTTCCATTTGTTTTTATTATAATACATCTTATATTAAATTAAATATTCAATGTGACTTTGTCAATTGTTACATCCATGGTCTCATGTGTAGCTAATATGGAATTCTCTCTCCAAATTGTAGCTTGGTGGAGTCCTCATTTGAATGTGGATTTATACTTTCTTCTCTACAAGAAGAAATAGGTATAAACCAAATGATACTATAAAGTCCTTTTCATTTTTTCCAATCATCTAAATACATCTTAGCAATGCACCATTCCATCAAAGCTAACCAATAAAAAGCAATAAAAATTCTCTTGAAATATATTCTCTGAAGTATTAAGCCACCTTGAATCCATTTACTTCATTGTCCTCTTTCTTGCAACTATATAAGAGATCAGTTAATTTAGAATAAGTAAGATAAGATTTAACCATCATTGTACTTTTTCTTGTAACTAGACGAGACATCAGTTAATCAAGAAGAATGAAGATAAGATTTGACCAATGAGCTATGGTTAAGAGTCATTTATCCTAAAATATAAGATTTAAAGGCACTTCTAATTATTCATTTGGACTATCATTGTTTTATCCAACTATGGTGAAAATCCTGCACTCTCTAATTTTAGGTTTTTGGATATTCTTATGAAAAAATTTCATAGTATCATAAGAGGTCCACAAAGTAGGACAAAACCTTACTATGTAATCCAATGTCCATAATTTCAATGGACTGAAGACAATGACTAAGGCCATTAAATTAAATCTATAATAAAATCTACCATTATGAAGCATCTCAAAGATGAGAAGATCAGAGATTCAAGTTTTTATCTTGTTTATTAGAATGTTATTTCAGTTGATCAAAATTAACAATCCCATAAAAATTTTCCATTCTATTAGAGAACCAAAATAATTAAGCAACATAGGGTAATGAATGTGAACTATAGCAACATTTGGATGCAAAGCTTGATACAATCTGAGTCCACATAAACACTATTACAAATCTTTTGAATTTGAAGTGAGCATTCAAAACAATGTTTCTATGTCAAATTTCAAGCGAGTTTCCATCCATGTTGGATCCTATTATTTCTAAATGATGAGACTAAGGTCATGTTTTTCATGGATACACAATATATCCTTGGTCATATTCCAACTTCTCAAAAATTCCATGTGATTTTCCTTGTTAGCTCCAAATGACTTCATAAGCTTTGGAAATGGGACACATGTAAAATATGATATGTGCACGTGTTACCTTGTTCATTAGCCATCATGAAACCTCGTTAGTTGAAGTAATTTGACAAGGAGGATGATTAATTAAAAAGTATCTAAGTTACATTGCATAAATATTGATAATGTCTGGTGGAAGAAATGCAAGTTTCAACAAGCTAAGAAGTAAAGAAGGTTTCAACAAGCTAGGAACTCCCTTAGCAGGAATGAAACCTATATGAGAAGAAGTTCTAAGGTAGAGTGGTCAAGGCTTCATTTAAAATGGGACAATTACATTTCAGAAAGAAAAAAAAAAAAGGCTAAATTCCATAAAATTATCTTAATTGGAATGAGCCTTAGAGTGGTCAAGGCTTCTTCTTAAATGGGACAATTACATTTCAAAAACAATTTATGGATCAAGTCCATACAATTCCCTTAACTGGAATGAGCCTTTTCCATCTGTTGGATTGTCATATTAACCCATGTGAAGTAAGATGGAATAAAATTTCATTGAAAAACTAATGTTATGAACATAATTGGGTGTTCCAAACATGAATAAATCATTATCTGTGCCTTGTCATCATTTTACACACCACTCTCGGAATCTAGTGAAATTTGCATGAAAAAAAGATGAAAAAGAGTAATGTCAAATTTCACTTTCAATAATGGTGAGATCGGCAAATGAGTATATTTCTAGGATACTAGATGAAGAGGTCCAGAGATCAATAATTGATAATCCTGGCATTGATAATTTTTAGAGAATATTATTCAAATATGGTATCACTAAAGTTTGGAACTTCTACAATGCTAACGAGTCCAAATCGTTCGGGAAAGAGAACTTCTACAAAGTAGAATATGGAATAGAAGGACTTATACAAAGTAGAATATTGTTCCATTTCCCTAGCCACATTCCAATGAAAAGATCTATACTTATGAGGAGGTAAGATATCATACCATTCCTAAGAGAATGATAAGAAATCTTCTTTTTATGGGTGTCAAAACAACATGTTGAAACATTTAATAGGATGTCGCATGAAAATCTATAACATGCAAGACACACATAACTTTCTTCTCTCTCATAATGTGAGATAGACAAGTGTCCAACAAGTACCAAGTCAACCCTCCAAAAGTTTTCCACAAATTGTCTTTCAACTATCCACACTGAACTCGATCAAAGTCTTGACTTAGAATTGTACTAGGGCCAAATTTAGGCTTTCTTTACTATCCTAAAAAGCTTGGTCTTCACCACATAATAGAATCTGATTTCAACTTTGAATGGGCTCAAATATTATCACAGACAAGGCTTGAACTTCACCCTCAGATGGGTTAAGAATTCATCACAAAACAGGCTTTGACTTTATCATAGATAAGCTCAGACTTCGCAAATTCCATAGAGATGGTGTTCCACTGGAGGATTGTTCAAGTCTTGACCTAGTCACCATAAGGTTTCAAGGCAAGCTATAAAATGAGAAAATATATCATTTTCTATGGGTGGAGAGAGTCAATAGATTACCTCCAATTCACATGAAAGCTATTCTTCTTGGTCAAACACCTCAGCCTCTATGATGGCACCATCTATAGGGATATCCATGATCTAGTCTACATCCTCCAGTGCACGTGTCATCTTTCCTAGTGGGAACACAAATGTGTGTCTACTAAGGTTCCAATATGAAATTACTTGTACTAACTACATATGAGATATATAGATAGTTTGTACTTTGATGACCCTCTCCTAGCCTATCTTTTATCTCATCCATAATAATGTGATCCTAATCAATTTTCTCCCTAAGCTTCATATACTCTCTATATCTAACCACTAACCAAGATGGAATTACCTCTCTACCTGCTTTCTCCAAGGTCGGTGGAAAAAGAGGTAGTGTCTCTGTGACCTCTCTTGTGCTCTCAATTGTGTCCATTACTAACTTGTCCTCCTATCTACCAGCCTCATCATCACCTCTCAAACTATTAATTGTAGGTACATCCATCTCCATTAGCATGTCCCATAACCAATCCAAAGAGACCAATATCAATAGACTTTCCAACTCACCCCTAGTAAACACTTCTATTGGACACGAATTTTGTTTGCCATGCCAGTCACCCTACCTTCTTTACCTTCACCTCGACCATAGGAATCAAAAGTCAACCCATAGATACACCTGCCTTTGCTAGTGGTACATATGTATCTATCTCTGGAAAATATGGTTCTTCAATTGTCTTTGTGTTGAAATATGTAACTAGGTTTGGTATTCATAATGACATATGTAATCATGTTTTTATGTATACAATGTAAAAGGAAAAATAATTTTGTTATTGTTTTCTTGAGGCATGGGTTTCATGCTCAAGAGGAATTTATTTTATAGGTCAAGCTCCTATTGAGAGCTTCTAGGGTTTATGAGTCATTGTCATGTATAAATGACCCATTTGGGGATGTCACATATTCTAAGAATTTTTTTGGGTCTAAATATTGTCATATAAACCCCTCCAAGACCAAATATAAAGCTACAAATAAAGTCCGCCTATATGCATTATCAAGTCACCCTGCCAGTGTAGTCAGCCTATTTTGGAGCCCGAGAAAACCTATGCAAAGGAGGACTCAATCTCTCTCAAAGGGACTTGCTCAATCATCACAAAAGTTTGATTTAGAGACAAGGAGGAGCATAATACCTAGAAAAGGAGGAAGAATGAAGAGCCGAGATTTTTCTAATCAATTTTAGGGAAATTTTCCTTCACACATGTGAAGATTAGTGCATCTCTCTACAGTAAGAAGACCAAAAAAATTACAGTATGTTTAAGAGTACCAAATTTATGTGACAAAGAGTTCATATTGCAGGACGGATTCTTAAAGAGGAAGTATCTTACTAAGAAAAGAAGAAAAGAGGACATTTTCTCCATATTCTCACTCACACGTGTGGCCCAGGGTTTCTGTAGTAAGGGTAAGTTGTAGTCAAGAAGTTGTAGGGTGGAGAAAGAGGTCAAAGGAGTAGCTACTTCCATTAGAAGCAAGTTTGACTAAAGTTGACTTTGTGAAAGGGGAGCACATCAAGGAGAAGGCTTTGACTTGGCCTTGGAGGGGATATTAGTCAAGGGTTCATGGAGTATATGAGGGGTTTTTTTGTTGGGTTTTTGAGGTTTTTTCTAAAGGATTTTGTTGCAAAGGGTACGGGCATGGAGAGGGTCGAGGGGCTGAACTTCAATGGAATTAAAGGCGCGAGGAAGCCACAAACATTTTCGGTAAGGAAGCCCAAATCGAGAGGATCCCATGCAACGTTTCTCAATGAGTACGAACATTCATCATCGTCGGATTCCCCGCCCTCATATCCTTGAAGTGCTGGAAACATTGATAAGGGTTTGAATGAAGAACCTGGTAAGTATTCTAATCCTCATTCTCATGGTGATGATTACAAGAGAAGGCTAGGAAGTAGTAATAGCAAGGGTAAATTTGAGATGGGGAAGGATGATTTGGGTAGAAAGTAATAAGTCGGCTAGTCACAGAAGGGTTGGTGGAGATGATGACTAGGTGCCTGAGAGGGATGAAATGAAGAGGGTTCGTAGGGATGCTACAAACCATAATTGCAAGAATTATGGAAGGAGCCCAGATAATGATAGGAATCATGATAGGAAGTATGATAGAGGTAGTTCCAAGCCTCAGGAGTATGAGTGGAGTAAGAGGCCTGAGAATTCTTTTAGGGAGAAAAGTCACAGGGATGGGTTTCATTATGAGAAGGATTCCAAGGAGTATTCGATTGGGGAGAAGGTCAAGAAGGAAAGGGGCAGATTTGGTGAAACATTCAAGCAGAAGCGGCACTGTGATGATTTAGATCGCTTGAAGCGGTTTCGTGATGGTGGGATGGACAGGAAGGATTCTTATGAGAGGAATGGTAGTCATGACAGATTGGAAAATGATCGTGAAAGGGACCAGGATAGGAATAGGGATCTAGATGTGCAGGGCAATGTGAAAAGCAGTGAAGCATGTTCACAAAAGTTTGGTTGGGGGATTGGGTGCAAGTGGGTCTTCGAGGGACTGGCGTAATTCTGATGGGCACAAAGTGTCAGAGAGAAGATCCTCAGATTCCAACAATCTAAGCCAACTAAAAGGAGGAACAAACTCTGAGCATAGTAGAATGACCAATGGAGGAGGGAAGAGGGGTGGATTATGGATAGTTGTCATGCAAGACAATCAAAATCATCTAGCAAAGGCCAGAATGAGGGACAAGTCAAAACACCTGTTGATGGAAGAACCTATTATAACAAGGATTCTAATATGAAGTCTTTGGATAAATCAGTGCTACGGCAAGATGATCCACCTTCTCAGGAGGGTCGGTTGATAAAGGTGAAGCTTAAGGTAGGTGGAGTTACTCATACTATTCATGCGAATTCCACTAGAAATATAGGAGGAACCAAACAGAAGGGTTTGGAAGCCTCATCTGCATCTAGGAAGCCTCCACAAGAAACTGAAGGTGGGAGATGGAGTCAGAGACTTATTCTTCAGCTATAATCTGGGCATCTGATGTACAAACAAATTTATATCATCTTTTAATTATTCTTTTATTGTTTAGTACCATCTCAACTACCACCAAATCAACTAGGATTTATGTCATTTGTTCAATCCCATTGAACAACAATATGGTTAATTCGAGGTAATTTCTCTTTTATGTCACTCATACATGCATAGGTACCTTGTAAAAATCCCTACTAACATTAACTCTGCTAGTGAATTTACCTTAACAATATTTCATACATATACCAAGCTCTAACGTATCATATACTCGTATTTGCCTTTATGCAGTGAGAGTAGTGAGGTGCTTTGTAGCCCAGTATGACAGAGATGTTTTCATGTACATAGATATGTGACAACATCCAAAAAAATATTAAACAAGTGTAGATTGATCTTAAATCCAAATTTATCAAGCACTGAGGGGGATTAAATTTCATTAGTTGTAGCTTTTTTAATCATTTAATTCCATGTCATGAATTAGGTTCTTTAGATTAAATGATAAAAGAAATGCACACATCAAGAAATTTGACCCTCTGATTGATAGATATAAGTTTAAGATGGATTTATTCTAGTTATATTTTCATTAGTTGAAGGCAACATATTTACTTTACCATTTTATTTTGTAGTTCATGTATATCCCATTGTGTTGTCATCAACATTTTTCCCTTTTTATTTAACATGTGCATGCAAGGATTTGCCATGTTTAGTCCTATGATGGGGTTGAGTTACCTAATTGTGCATATTTATGTAATCTTAAGGTGTTGACACCCATGGCGGAATATGTTTCATACCATTAAATTTAATGAAGGTAGTGGTTTACATTTTAAATTTTTCTAAATACATGTTGGTGGTCAAGATCTGTCGATGGTTATATGGAAGATTTCATATTAGGTATGTCGTATTACTGCACTCAAGGACATGGGTTGACTCCATATCCAATGTGCAGGAAAATTTGGATGATGAAGATGACTTCCCTGTAAGGGTGGAAATGCAAGAATCACCTAAGAAGGAAGTTCAGTTTTATACCAATGCATCTATTGCAAATATGGATATACATCATGCCAAGGAAATTACTTCTGGAAAGCAAGAAGAAATGACTAATAATTTTGTAGCTGGCAAACTTATTCGCAAAAGCACAAGGATACCTAAGAAACACATATTGGACAATGAACATGATGAGGATGATGATGGTGAGGAAGCATCACAGCGTAAAATCTCAAGGAACACCAAGAAATGTGTTCCAGTTGATGAGTATGAGGAAGATGAGGAGGGACATGAAACATCTCAACGACGTAGTTTAAGGATGCCTAAGAAGCAGATGGTGGATGTTGAATATGATGAAGATGATGAGGAAGATGAAATGCATCACAACATAAAAGAAGATTGAAAAGGTCAAAATATGAAAGGGATCAGCGGATGAAGATGCAGAAATAGTGGATGTTGAACTTGAAGGAAAGAAGAAGAGAAGAAGACAAAAACAAGAAGTTGGAAATTCAACTTTTGATGATAAGAAGGAATCTCCCCTTACTACATGCCAAAGGGCTATGCAATCATGCAAAGATGTTGATTTGGAAGTAGGAGCAAATCTCATCGAATTTCCAGAAGGACTGCCTCAGACCAGTCATAGAAGTAGGTCCTTTTCCATGCAACTGATCTTAGCATGTTTATTGGCATATTTATATTTTGCGTTGCAAAAAATCGTATTAAAGAAAATCAAATTTTAGTGGGTTTTTAATTATTTCATTATTTTTTGAACATCATAAGCAAAGGATAATAAGCCATTATAGAAACAATTTATAGTTAGTTCCCAATTTCTAAAATGTTCACTTGAATTTGTTTAGTTTGTTCCCCAAAAATTGCTGAGCAAATTTTGGTTATCAATTTGATTTTTAGATCTAGCGTATTTTCTTGCGTTTAGATGATTGCACATTATTTTCTAACTTTTGATAATGTAATTTTGATCTCTTTCACCCTTTTTGTGTAAACTGTCAGTGTTCACATTCTTCTTTTCCTTTGTGAAATTTTTTTCTTCTTGTTAGGCTGCTTCACATCTCCTGTAAACTCTCCTAAATTGATGGATTTTTACTTCTCGTGGCTAGGAAACTGGTATTTTTATCGTGTGATTTTTTCATTACTTTATATGTCAACCATATCTCTGTTATCTGATAGAGAAAATAGATAGACATCTGCTATTCATTATTTTTACTGACAAGGGAAGTTCTTTCACCAAAGAAATGCACATCATGGGGAAACCCACTGGGCACTTTCCCTCTTCAAGAATGGTACCTAGTGTACACTAGTTGGTTGCAGTTTTGCCAACCTAACCGAGTAGGAACATCAAGGAAGGTCCACAATATTGACAAATACAGCTTGGCAGGTCTTCACTCTGCAATCTCATGTTTGTAATTTGTAGCACTGAATGGCTTGATCCAGAAAATTTGCAAATGTCTAATAGATGTTATTTGATGTATTTTTGATGCTACATGCAGTTTGTATCTATATGTTGTCACTTTTATGTCCACTATTTTGTGATCTATTATGATATATGTTAAAATTTTCTAGATGAAATTGGTATATGCATGTTTACACATATATGCCCTATTTTGTGAATTATTTTGATTAATGCTAAAGTGTGATTTTTTTCTCTAGTAAGGGGAATTATAATGTAAATTTTATCATTGAAAGTGAGCGAGATGAAAGTATGGTGAAACTTTGTTTGATTGTTATCTCATTATTAATAATGAGGATGTGCAACTACGTGGGTTCAAAAGCATTTGTAAAGGAATCTCTTGCTTCAATTTTATCTTTGAAAGTAAGCGAGATGAAAGTCTGGTGCAATTTTGTTTAATTGTTAACTCATTCTTAATAATGAGGATGTGCAATCATGTGGGTTCAAAATCATTTGTAAAGGCATCTCTTACTTTTCTCCTAACATGTACTTACTTACTTGACAGAACGGAAAGAAAAGTTATCAGAGGTGGAACAGCAATTGAAGAAAGTAGAGGTAGCTTAGAGACGCAAGATGCAAGTAGAGAAGGCTGCAAGTGAGATTTAGGTATGCATGGTTGGGTGGGATTACAATCATGGGAGTTTCTAGTGGGCGTATTTATCATAGAAAATTTATATAAAAAAAATTTAATGTAACTAAGTGCAAGTAGATAAGGCTTCCAATGAGATTCAGGTATGCACGGCTATGTGTGGGTGGGTGCGGTTACAATCGTGGTAGTTTCTAGTAAGCGTATTTCTCATAGAAAATTTGTATAAAAAGTTTAATGTAGCTAAGTGCTTATGTGGTTTTATATTATAGGTTGAGGTCATCAAGAAGATTTTAGGTCGAGACTCATTAAGGAAGAAGCGGGAAGATAAGCTACAAAAGCAAAGAGATGAAATGGCACAGGTGATTTGATATCCTGTGGCTTTGTGTAGGATAGTTGTTTCTTTCTCTTGAATCTTTCAATTCTAGTATTAACTTGTGTTTATGAATAGGAGAAGGTTGCTATTTCTATGATGCTTGCATCAAACAGTGTGAGATGGGTAATGGGGCCTTCTGGCACAGTTGTTTCATTTTCTAAAAATAGAGGGCTCCCGAGTATATTCAATTCTAGCCCATGCAGTTTTGACTTTAATTTTTAATTCCTTTGTATCACAAGTATTTCTAGTCTCCCGTTAGTCTTGAATTATTATTAGTAATTGGCATCAATCAATTCTCTTTTCATATTCTCTGAAGTAGCATCACATGGCTTTCACTTTGTTTCATGTTACTTCCACAGTGGCTGATTTTTGTCTTCCCAACAATTGGCATTGTAGGTATCCTGCACCTCATGAGAAATGCATTGGGCCATTATGTAACAATACATATAAATATAGAGACTCTAAGTCTAAGATCCCTTTATGCAGTCTTCAGTGCTACCATGCTATACATGATGTTACACATACTGTCTTCACTTGTTACCATTGCAGAACTCGTTTGTTGTGTTTTATGCCCCCTCTCAAGAGCACAAACACACAAGCACAGTACATGTTCATGCCACTTTTGGGAATAAATTTTAGTGCATTTGGAATTAGTGTTTTTGATGTATATGTGTCTGAATCATTCGAGATGGAGAAGGGGTGGTGCATACTGTATCTATCCAAGAGAAGGCTTCATAATATCATATTAAATCTCATGTTTAGAATAAACGAGGACCTGAGTTGGGCATACTTGTATCTAAAGAATAATTTTTATGTATAGATAAATCAATTATATGGGGAAGTTTTGAGATGAATACATCAAGATTCCCACTAGTGGTCTTATTTGTGTTGTTAATTTGTTTCCTTACATTTGGAAAAAATAAGCTCTTAGCCAATCAAAGAAAGTTTTAGTTCATACTCCAAGACCAAAAGGCAATTTCAACCAAGCTAATATTTTCAAGAAGCTAGTATATTCTACTATCATTATTGAGGCTACAACAATGGGTCATGAGCTTTCAAGTACCCTCTACCTTAGCCCCATACATGAGACTAGTTACTACCCTTGGTTACAGTTTAGCCTCATGTCTGGCAGGATTTTAGTGTTTGTTATTATTATAGAGTTAAGATTTTAGTAGTCTATAAATAAATAAATTTATATATATATTATATATATATATATATAATATTATATATATATATATATAATATATATATATTATATATTATATTATATATATTATATATTATATATATATATTCTGAGGAAAGAAAAACATAGTTTCTAATGACAAGGTTGAGTAGTTGACAGTTACTTAAGGATAAGAAGCTAGAAAAACATGATAAAATAAATCAGTGCTGAGCTCAATGTGGTAGTGGGCAGTAAATTATTGGAATTTTCAGTGACATAATGGATCGACGCAATTCACTCTAATACTTAGTTTGATTCTAAATCTTTACATTTATTTTGGTTTATATCTGAGCATGGTAGTGGGCATTCAATTATGGGTACTTCCAATGAAATATTATCACTGCAGCTCTAGCTCATACTTTGTCTAGACCTAATCCTTAGATTTAGTTTGCTTTATAGAATTAATTATATTTTCTCCCTCTCATACAGGGAAGCAACAAGCCCCAAGCCTAAGATTGTATCATACAACAACCTAATCTTAATCCATGAATATGTCCCTTGTCCCGTCTATATATGATCAGACGTTGACTAGCTAAGAGTGCATACAAGGATCCATTTGATGGATTTATTATCATGGTATCCATCATATCTAACAATAATAATTCATCAATGCAAACCAGCCTGTCATGATTCTAGCAAGACACTTCCTCTGATATTGGGAAATAAATCTTGAAATTTCTTGGGTGAACCAGTCTTGTCATCAATGAATGGTTAGCTCATAGAGTCAGTTAGCAAAGACATATCTTTATCAACATTACATGTTCATCAATTCATATCTAGAAGACTTGTTTCATTCTGCAACGGGGCTGGGATCAAGAGGTTCTCCTCTGAACAGGAAGCCTCTTCAGTGATCATCAATAACAGAATCTACCACCAAAACTTCTGAATTTGAGACAGCTCTACGTGCATGCTTTCAATGTGTTGGGAAGCATCAGATTCTTGTCATTATCTTAGGATTGCTTGCTCTTTCTCTCATTATCCTTTTGTTGCTGACCTTTTTCCTATGTTCTGTGATTTGTTATGGTGATCTGTTTTCTTAATCTCAATATTTCTCTTTTTGCAAACAAAAATTCTTCCTTAAGCTTGCTAGCTTTCTTAACATAAGTCTCCTTTTCCTTACCAAGTTTTATAAGGATTTTGTTCGCATGCCTGCACTCTCCTGGAGATCATTTTAGAGATTCATATAGTGAATCATTTTTCCTTCTCAAGGTTACTTGTCTTCGATTTTGCAATTTCTAACTCTTCCAGAAAAGACACTAAGAAAATTCTCATATCCTCCATAAATTTTGTTGCTTCCTCATAATATTTATGAAGCAACCTTCTACCTTCTCTTTCTTCTAATAAACTTTTCTTAAATGCTTAAGTCTCGGCTTAAAGTAGCAATAACTTTCTTTTCTTCGAAATATGCACTTGTTGTTACTGTTGTCTTGTGAGCTTTAGATGGTTGTTCTTTTATATTCTCACAAGAGGCTATGATGTCTTCTAATTTCTTATTCAGAATCAACGAGTCATTCCTCATTGCATCCGCTGCTTTATTTGTTGAAGCTAGTTCACTAGACAATTTACTTGAGGTTTGTTCTTCTTCATGTACCTTTTCCTTTAGAGAATCATGCATTGCATCTCTATCATTCCAACCTGGTAATTTGAAATTTCTGACCTATTTTATGCTTGTACTTGTATTGTTGTAGTCAACTCACTTGATAAAGTGACAACCTTGCTTTGTAAAGCTTCTGAACTTTCAGTTGTCCTTGCAGCTCACTACTCAGGTGCTTCACACTTGAATTTTCTTCTTCTAATAAGGATTTCAAGGTGGAACTTTCTTCTCTAAGCTTGCAAGGATCCCATGGCTTCTTCATATGCAATATTTAATTTTTCTTTCAACTAGTTTGGCTTCCTCTTGCTTGTCAAAAAAATAGCTTGTCTAGCAGATACCAAATCTTTAAGTTTCATTTCATTAAGTTCTTGATGCAGTATGACCAACTTTCAGTTGTCCTTGCAGCTCACTACTCAGGTGCTTCACACTTGAATTTTCTTCTTCTAATAAGGATTTCAAGGTGGAACTTTCTTCTCTAAGCTTGCACGGATCCCATGGCTTCTTCATATGCAATATTTAATTTTTCTTTCAACTAGTTTGGCTTCCTCTTGCTTGTCAAAAAAATAGCTTGTCTAGCAGATACCAAATATTTAAGTTTCATTTCATTAAGTTCTTGATGCAGTATGACCAACTTATCCTTTTTATCCTCTTTCTCCACAACAGTGGATGCAAGTCTCTCGATGGACGACTCTTTTGGACGCTGTCCCTTTTGAGCACTTTCAAGCTCCTACTGAAACTCTTTGATTTGAGCCTCTACCTGTAAGAGTGAATTTCTCATTTGCCTTCTTGGAAGAAAGAATTTTAGACTCCTTTTCTCTTCCTTTAAGAGAAAATATCAAGCTCTCAAGCTCCTTTAATTTTTCCTATTCTTTGAACTGTTCCTCCATTTTATTATGTCTCTTAAGTTGCTTCTTCATGATCTCTTGCTCCACAAGTTATAGACTGATATTTTGTGTCCATGACAGTAGCTAGAAGTGCAATCCTAAGATATTTCTATACAGCAGCTTCTAAAACTTCATCTTGTCTAATCATGTACTCATCTATCATGCAACCAAGGAGTTGATAGAAAAGAGACCAGCTACATCACTTATTCCTTGAATTAGTTGCATAGTATTCTTTCTCAGCATATCTTCTTTTGAGGAATATTTCAACTCTCGACCTTCATATGTTTTCTTTTTATGATCTTTTAGACTAGGATCTTGATCCTTTGCAAACTCTAGATCCCATGTGGACTCACCAACATAATCTTCCCCATCTCCAGCTAACACAAATGAGTTGTAATTTTTATCAGTAAACCATAGTTCATATGTTTCTTCCGACTCATCCAGATCCAGTTCTGTCCAGCCCTTATCTAAGCTAGCTTGTTCTTCCTGAGTCCTTTATGCCTATCTCAGATTTCTTTTTTTCTCTAGATTCTCTCAAAAAGAAGACATAGTAACTTCATCATCGGTTTCTTCAAGGGGTGATCTCATTAACTCTTCCTCAGCTTAGCTCTGATACCATGTTAATTTTCCATAGGGTTGTATTGTTCTTTGCTTTTGGCAATTGCATTACATCTTTTACACATAAAATTCACCCCACATCATAATAACATTACATCTTGTATAGTTTCATTGTTTGAAAATTTAAATACTTGTAGAATTGAGGCTTCTGTGATCAGTCATGTTTATAAGAAGAGCTTCAACGTAAATCACATGATAAAGACCTTTGTCGACGCGTTTCGAACCAACCAGTGTGGTTCATCGTCAGGACAAGTTGAAGGAACAGATCCAGCGTAGCAAGTTAAATAGTCTGAGCAGAGATTCCAACGGCTAATTTAACGGCTAACTTAACGGCTAATTTTGCCTAATAGACCCAAGTCAAACTTAATTTAATAATATAATATTATTATTGTTGTA
>APFE031589000.1:42210-81367 GCA_000404065.3 Pinus taeda | reverse complement strand
TGTGTTCTTTAGTTGATTTATGAGTTAATAATTAGTGAATTAATTAATAATTAATTCACACCACTCATCACTAGTGTATTTGTCAGTTAGACTAAATACAACTAGTTCAACTAAGTCAAACTGAACACAACTCCATCAACTCCACCAAACTCAATCACTTGAGTTCTAACTGAAGTCCATCATGCAATAGCTCAACTAACCCATAGGAAAAGCGTATTTCCTTTTGGCAGTTGCATGTGCCACATACGTAGCTCGAACTGAAGTGCTGCAAGAGGATAAGATAATGTTTATAGTCCAATATTATTAAGAGCTAATAATATTCGACTGTTCTATTTTTTGACTGGCAGTCTACAAATAGACTCCGCCCATATGTCTAAAAATAGAGGTCCATCTATTTTTACCAACATGACCAATCATCCATAAATAGCATCCTGCAACTCATAGACCAGGATCCATATGTCTAAAAATAGACTTTGCGCCAAAAATAGCCAGCGGGCCCACTTAGTGAAGGCGACTTCTTTTCACTAAGCTCCTCTTGTTGCATTTTCAACACTCCCTCTCAACAATATATGGATTATCTGCAACCCCTATCCTGTAACTCTGGAATGTTCTGCATGCAACACATCTACCCAATCCACTTGCTCCAACAACACTTAGAACAAAAACACTCCCAACTGACCACTCTGTTGGTTTAGGAACATACTCTGATGTTGAAGCTCTACCTACTACTGACAAGTGCTCCCTCTCTGAAATCTATGCTACTGCAACATATCCATGCATCTCGCACCATTGCACACCTCTCTGTGCCACCTAGCACTCTGCAAAACACTTGTGTCTCTCGCATCGCTACAGCCTGCTAGCTATGCGTTGTCCTGGGATTCCCTGCACTATCGCTCTCTATGCTGCTCCATCCGCATCTATCTCTACCCAATCAGTCAGCTCCTGCTACTCCACATCAGGGCTCCTGTAGCAAGGTCTCATCCAATAGGTTAGGTACCTCAAGGATCCTGCCCCTCCTCCTTGGAACTATCACTCTATATCGCCCCACCTCCTACCTGGAGGTATGGCTACATGTGATCCCTCAGCCCACCTGGCTCGAATTTTTCCCCTACTGGAGGTCTCTACATGAGTAGATGTCTCTACTCAATCTCCGCTTAGCTTCCCCAGTTGCGGTTTCTCCACAACCTCCTGAAGTTGCTGCACCAATCATGGCTCCTCCACAATTGTCTAAGACTTCTTCTGGCTCTGCATGTTGAGAGGTAATATACCCTCCCTCTCAACCACCAAGTCTCCATCAATTGCCTTGCTGCTCAAGGCTTTGCATGCATCTTGAACCTCAAGAGCATACAGGTTCTTGACCCGTGAATCAATCTGCTTCACATGTCTAGTGATGATGTGTCTAAGGAAAACCTTTCCCTTATGAAGACTACATCATAGCCTCTATCTTCCAACATCGTGATCGGCACCAAGTTTCTCTTCAGTCCTAGTACATACTTGACATCGGTCAAGGTAAAGCGAGATCCATGCTCCCTCTGGAAAATAACCGTGCCTACACTTGAGACACTATACTTCTCATCATTACCCATCGCTATGAGTATCTGGTGATCTTTCTCCTCCAAAGTACTGAACAAACTTTTGTTGCCGGACATGTGGAAAGAAGCTCCACTATCAAGAAACCAACCACTTCCCATCATGGACAAAACCATGCATGCGAAGAGTGTGAAATCCAACTCAAACTGTGAAGCAAGTGCCTCACCTTTAGATCCTTCCCCAGATCCCTTCTTGGATTTCCTCTTCATTAGATGCCTTTGAT
This sequence comes from Pinus taeda, assembly GCA_000404065.3. Taxonomy (NCBI): domain Eukaryota; kingdom Viridiplantae; phylum Streptophyta; class Pinopsida; order Pinales; family Pinaceae; genus Pinus; species Pinus taeda. Next base: position 79,554 of record APFE031589000.1, on the reverse strand, counting down.
GAATATTTGTCCCTGGTATTCCCCCTGATCTCCTCTTGCACAAGATCCGACCAAAGTCTCTCCCATCCTGGCAATTCCTCCCAACCATTAACAGAGTCCTGATAGGAATGCCAACTCTTCAGAAGACCAAGAAGAGCCAAGCTCACCAAGTCCTCATCATCAACAGTCACCCTCATACTTCCCATCTCATCCCGGCATTGGGTGAACTTCGTGAGATACTGGGGCATATTGTCTCCATTCTCACACTTAGATGTTTCTGATTTTATCCTTGAGCACCATTCCACCAGCTCAAAACTCAACCGCTTCTGATCTAAAATTCGTGAGAACAAAGTATTTCTTGTACATAGATCGACTGTATGGGCATTCACCGGATATCTCACCTTCCAAAATAAGGACGAATTCAGAAGCTACCTGGCCCAATTACAGACTCTGCCTGAAGAAATAAAATGTAAACACTTTCTGAATAATAGATCTGATGATCAATCCCGCTTTGATATCCTGTAGAACTTTTTCTACAAATCAACAGCTCTGATACCATGTAGAAATTTTGAATAATATGACACTTATTCACAGAGATTATCCCGATTATACACTATTGCAGAATACATGCATAATACATAAGCTCCTCTACGTTGATCACAAATTCAGCAGCATTAAAAACAATGAAACATCAATCACATGCACACATTAACATAGTATGTAACCCGGGGAAAGCATACCGCTGGAAACCCCTCATTATCTGTATATTATAATGATTGAGAACATGTAACAATACATAGTACAATACTCCTCACAAGTACTCAGTACTATCTCCACCTCTTATACACAAACTAGCTTAGATCTGAAGCCTCAAATCTCCTCCACTGTTTGCCTGCCTCCACTGCGCAATCCTGCAAGAGAATGAATGAGAATGGTTGATCCAAACTCGTATTTACCATGTGAAAATCACCCACATTGGAAATCACGTGAGCAGAGGCTATTTCACTGGGCATATACTGCGCAATTATCATGGGCATACTCAATCCATTGATTGTGCAAATCTCATGCACAACTATAGTCACAACTGACAACTGTTTTGACCTTTCACTCACCTCTAACACTTGTCTCCACTGAACTGTCCATGCACTGAGTTAACTGATGTATTCTTTAGTTGCTTTATGAGTTAATAATTAGTGAATTAATTAATAATTAATTCACACAACTCATCACTAGTGTATTCTGTAGTTAGACTAAATAGAACTAGTTCTACTAAGTCAAACTGAACGCAACTCCATCAACTCCTCAATCAACTCCACAAAACTCAATCACTTGAGTTTTAACTGAAGTCATGCATGCAATAGCTCAACTGACTCATAGGAAAAGCGTATTTCCTTCTGAAAGTTGCATGTGCCACATCTGTAGCTCGAACTGAAGTGCTCCAAGAGAATAAGATAATGTTTATAGTCCAAATATTGTTAAGCGCTAATAATATTTGACTGTTTCTATTTTTAACCTCGCAGTCTAAAAATAGACTCTAATCACACTGCTGTGAACAAAAAATAGAAGTCCATCTATTTTTCCCAACATGACCAATCATCCATAAACAACATCCTGCAACTCATAGACCATGATCCATATGTCTAAAAACAGACATAGTCTAAAAATAGACTTTGCGCCAAAATTCGCCTGCGGGACCACTTAGTGAAGGCGACTCCTTTCCACTAAGATCCATCATCTTGTTGCATTTTCAACATAAAAGGATGGAGTCAAATAACTAAAAGACAAGGTCAAAAGTAAAAAAACTAACCATTAGAAAAAACAAGTTTATTATATAAAATCTCCAAATTCAATAATAAATGTAAATAGTGTTATAATAATTTAATATTGATAAATACTAATAAGTGATAAATAATATATATATATATATATATTTATATATATATTATATATATCTATATATATATATTATATCCACTTCGGGGAAGAAACCTCCTTTACAAGAATATAATGTACAAAACAAAAAATAAGATGCTTTAAGGGATGGGCCCTTGGTATACAAACCATAGGAGACAAAGAGTACAATGAAATGCTCTAGCCAATCTAATAATATAACTATAAAAATATAATAACTCAATGTCTTTGTCTCTATCTTTGTCTCTCTCATTCGCCTATACCATTTTATCCCCCTTTCTCTCTATTCCTCCTTCTCCCCCCCTCTCTCTCTCTCTCTCTCTCTCTCTCTCTCTCTCTCTCTATGCATCTTCCTATCTCCCTTTCCCTCCTTCTCTCACTCTTGCTCACTCCTCTTGCTCTCTCACTCTCTCTCTCCCCCTCTATCCCTACCTCCCTCCCTCCCTCTTTCCCTCTCTCCCCCCTTCTCCTTGTCTCTCCCCCTTCCTCTCTCTATTGTGTGATTCTACACCTCTCTCCCCCTCACTCCCTAACCCTTATTTATCTATTTCTATCTCTCTGCCTCTACCCTTCTCTCTTTTATGACCATCTACCCCTTCTATCTCTCCACCTTCATCCCTCTACCTCCCTCTCTTTCTCTATACTTCCCTCCCTCCTTTAATCCCTCTATCACAGACCCACCAACTCTATGTATCTCTTCCTCCCTTCCTCGCTCTCTTCCTCTCTCTCCAGCTTCCCCTCTCTTTCCCTCTCTCCTATCTCCCTCTCTCTATTTATGTTTTCCTACTTCTTTATCTATCTCTCTCCCTGACTATCACTCCTGCTCTCTCTCCCTCCCTCTCTCCACCTCTTTCTTTCTCTCTCTCCCTCCCCCTCTCCCCCTCTTTCTTTCTCTCTCTCCCTCACTACTCTCATTCCCCCTCTCTCTGTACCCATCCATCCCCCCACTTTCTCTCTCTTTACTTCTCTCCCTTCCTCTCTCTTTTTACCTCTCTCCCTCCCTCTCTATCTCTCTTACTCTATTTCCCTCCCTCTCTATCTCTCTCACTCTCTTTACCTCCCACTTTCCACATCTTTGTTTCTCTCTCCCCTTCTACTTTCTCTCCTCACCCTCTCTATCTAGCCATCTATCCCTCCCTCTCTCTCTCTCTCTCTCTCTCTCTATTTATCTATATATCTTCCCCTTTCTCCTTCCCTTCCTCTCTCACGATCTTCAACCTCTTCTCTCCCCCTCTCTCTACCCAAACACCCACCCACACACTTTCTACCCCCTTTGTCTCCCCCCTTCCTCTCTCTCGCTCTCCCTCCCTCCCATTTTCTCTCTCGCTCTATCTTAGATTCCCTCCCTCTCTCCCCGCACCAGCTTATCTCCCATATCTCTCTCTTCCCCCACTTTTCTCCCATGTATTTCTCTTTCCCCCCCCCCTTCTCTCTATTTGTCTTCCTCTCCCTCTCCCTCTATCACCCTTCCCCACTACCCCCCCTCTTACCCTCTTCTCTCTCTCCTTGTCACTCTCTACTTCTTACTCACTTACTCTCTTTCTCTCCATGTCCCACTCCCACTGTCACTCTTCCCCACCACCCCCTTATTTGTCTCTCATCCTTGCTCCCTCTCCATCTCTCTCTCCATATTCCTCTCTCTCCTTACCTCCCTTTGTCTCTCTCTTCCTTCACCTATCTCCCCCTCTCTTTAAATTTCCTCGTCTCCCTCACTCTCACCATCACTACCACCACATCCCATCTCTCTCTCTCTCCCCCAAAAAATTCCCTCCTAGCCCCTCTATCTCCCACAATTCTCTCTCTTCCCCTTCCCCAATATCCCCGTCGCCCGCCCCCTGCAATTCCCTCTTTACCTCTTTCTCTCTACTCCCTCACTCTCTCTCCCTCTCACTCTCTATCTCTCACTCTTTCACTCCCTCTCCCCCTTCTCCCCCTTCCTTTCTCTCCCCTAGCCCCCTCCTCTCTCTCCCTCTACTCCTCTATACCTCCCTCTCTCCCACTCTCTTCCCCTTCCCCTCCTCTTTCTTGCCTCCCACTAACCTTCACTTGTCTCTTTGCATGAGCATGTTTGTGCTCAAGTATCACACATGCATTCCTCAATGAGCATGTGTGCACTTTCATAATGCATGCATGCTCCTTAAGAACATGTGGATTCTCTTAAATTCATTTTTTTAAGGGGGAAGTTGATGTGCTTGTTAAGTTGGCTACAAATACATGAAATCCTCCATTTTTCAAAATACATCTCTATTTTTGATATTATTTTTCTATAAACTAGACAAATCCATTGTCCACGAAAGTACATACACATAAAGAGTCAAATAGTGTATCCCATATATATATAACTAATTTCTAAATATTTTGTCTTGACATATATTCAAATATTAAAATGTCTCATTCATTTATTTTTACTATAACTTTTTATTACCTTAACTCTACACACACACACACTAGTAATGATTAAAAAACTGTATATTATTTGATAATGTTAATATAATTTTACATATCACTAACAAAATACCTTGTAATTTCAAAGATATAATGACTTTCATAATTTAAAAGAATATACAAAACTAAGCTTATAATTTTTTCTATAAATAAAAACCATATATTGGAAAATCCAATTCATTTTTTTACATTTCATACTTTTAGACCATATTCAAAATTGTTATTTTTCCAAGTGTACATGCTTGAGCCCTCTTTGGACTTGAGCATGTGACCTTTTAGGTAAAAATACATATTCTTAACAATTAGGCTCACTTAAACTATACCTATAAACAACACACATAAAAATACATAGATAATTGAGAGTGTCACTTCATAAGAACATTATAGATTTCAACTCATGAATCATGAATCATAAATTTGTATCCAATAGAGCTTGTTTTGAATTTTTATATATTTAAAAATCAATATTTGGAGTGAATAATCTTTTGATTCTCTACACATTATCTTTTGTCATAGTAGAATGTCACATCTCTTGTGATTATTTAGGAAATCTATACACCCCAAAAAAAGGTTGAGGTGGGATATATGGATACAGTAGCCAATTTTTAGCTCTTTTACAAAATATAAAGATAGTGACCACTCCTCCAAATCCAATCCCCATTCCTATACCCAATGCTACTAATGAAATATTTTCCTTGACATGATTTAGCCAACCCACCTTTACATTACTGCTTTTGTCAAGACCATTCGTTTTTCTCATTGGTCTTTCATATTCACTACATGAATCTAAAGGACAGCCCCATAAGCACTTATTATTTTCAAATGAAGTTACATTGAAAGTGGAAAATTGTGTCCCAGATGGGATTTGCCCACAGAGGTTGTTTGATGAAACATCTAGAATGCTCAACTGGTGTAGCATAGAGAGCTCTTGAGGGATCGGTCCACTCAAATTATTATTTGCCAGGTCTAGCTCCTCCAAAGCAGATATTTGACCAAGAGTTACAGGTATTTTCCCATCCAATTGGTTTTGAGATAAATTTAATAACCTCAAGCCACTCATACTTCCTATGCTTGTAGGGATTTCTCCTGTGAGATTATTGCAAGACAAATCGAATATAGTGTTTGCAGGGAACAATTATCATAGATTATACATATATCTTTTTATGAAAATTTCCATTTCTCCATAAACGACATAATTGTTTGACACCTTTACATATGCAGACAATCTCTGAAGATGTGTTGGCATTCTTCCACTAAATTTGTTATTGGATAAATCCAACAAACTCAAATTGACAAGATTTGTTATATTTTGAGGAATACAACCATGCAGATTGTTATAACTAAGGCTTAAATATCTCAATCCGTAAAAAAAAAAGTAAAGTATTGAGGAAGTTCACTTGTCAACTCGTTTTTACTCAAATCTAGTCCAAGAAATTGTTTACAGTGGGCTAAAGATGTAGGCAATGTCCCATAAAATTTATTAGAATGAACAAAAAAAAAAGCATTTATAAAATTGCAATTACTAATACCATAAGGAATAGGGCCCTCCAAACTATTTTCGGATAAATCTAATAGGAGTAGTGCAACCATACCACTAATACTCTCAGGGACACTGCCAAAAAAATAATTATTATATATATTTAGTGAATTGAGAGCTTTTGGCTCACCTATAATGTATGGGATACGTCCAGTGAATTTATTTGAGTCCAGAAATAAGTTATACAATGAACGAAGTTCCCCTATAGTTTTAGGAATTGTGCCCATAAAATTATTGTTCGAGAGAATAAGATTTTCAAGCTTTTTTAAGTTAGTAATAGCTTTAGGGATGCTACCATTGAACCTATTGTCACTGATATCTAAAGTAACTAATTCACTCAAATTAAAAACGGTTACAAGGATGGGATGAGTAAACATGTTTGAATAAAGATATAGTCTGTTCAACTGAGTCAAATTGGCTATGGCTTGAGGTATACTGCCGGTGAGCATGTTTCTAGAGAGATCTAAGTAGTTTAGCTTCGTCAAATTGGCCATGGATTTAGCTATGCCCCCTGTGAGATTAAGTATATTGCCTGAGAAGGTGTTGAAACCGAGGTTTAGGCACCGTAGGTTCTGCAGAAACCCCAATTCGACAGGAATAGCACCACTCAGCTTATTCCCGCTGAGACTCAAGATTCGCAGTGCTTTAAGCTGGCCAAGCTCAAGGGGAATTCTTCCAGTCAAACCATTAGAAGAAAGATCCAAGATTTTCAGATTATGCAACATACCCAATTCCACCGGAATAGAACCGTTGACAAAATTCACCCGCAGTTGAAGTGCTCGCAGCACTTTAAGGTGGCCAAACTGGGCTGGAATCATTCCAGTCAAACTATTGCCAGAAAGATTGAGACTCTGTAATAAAGACAGATTGCCAAGAGACCAAGAAAGGGTACCTTTCAAGTTGAAGCAATAGAGGTCTATGGCGAATACCCTTCTGCTGTATTTTCTGCAGCGAATACCTGACTAGGAGCATATATTCTCAGAGTTATCAGCCCTCCAGTTGGAAAGCTTATCCTTTGGATTCGATGTGATGGCCTTCCGGAACGACAAGAGAGCCTCGAGGTCCCCTTTTTCGTGGACGTCTATTGATGATAAACTAAAATCAGCTTCCTTAGCTATGCGTTCAGAATCGGAATGGCGTTGAAGTGAAGTTAATCTAACGGGCATGTGGTCATACAGATATTGATGGGCATGGCTATGGGAATCTAGGTTGGAGGTTGAGTAATTAATAGACACCGGTGCAGGCAGAGAGGTTATCACACACAAAAACAATAATATGAGAAGAATAATAAGAGGAGCACTGTTATCCATTTCTCCCAATTCGAATTTAGCGTCTTTCAAAGCCAAGCCTATGAGTTCTGTGCCCTTGGCTCTCTCTCTATATATATTATTATAGAGGGCCTCTCGTATTAAGTGGACGCCAAGCGATTTTTCCCCAATTGATGGGAAATAGAGATGAAATGAAGGCGCGAAGAAATTATTGAACATTGTAGCCAACTATTGCATCCTCTGTACACCCCAGTCATCTCTATTCCCCCAGTCAAGTTAGTGGATGACCTGCCCACAGTCTCTACACCCCACTACAGTCACCTCTATTCTCCCAGTCAAGTTAAGTTAGTGGAGGGCCCCAGTCCAGTCAAGTTAGTGGACGACCTGCCAACAGTATGTACACCCCACTACAGTCACCTCTATTAGTCAAGTCAAGTTAGTGGAGGGCCCAGGTCTAGTCAAGTTAGTGGACGACCTGCCCACAGTTAGTTATCCTGAAAGGGAAAAGACTTATAAAACAAAATCAACGACCAATTTCTATGCTCTCAGTTCAGTCAAATTAGTTCGAGTATGATCATTTTTATCCTCTAAGTTCAAGTTAGTCGGCCGCCCACTAGTATGATGGCCCCTGTTTAGTCAAATCAGATGGTGAATATAAACATTTTTCTTCTCTCCGTTTTGTTTTTTCTGCGATTGTTGACAACTTCATTTTTCTCCGTTAAAGCTGCGCGCTCTCTTTCTCACTCACAGCCTCCGCAGGACGTTGGAAAGAAGGTTCGAATTTCAAAATCAAATATAGCTGTAAAATTTGATAACGCCAATTTCAACCCAACTTCAATGGCATTGCTTTAAGACGAAACAATTTTGGAAATTTCCTCCAATATTTCGGTTCTTATGCAATAGTAAATTCAAGTCAATACCATCAACTCACAGGGTTCCAAGCACATTTGAATGTGGCACTTGGCCCAATTTCTCACTTTCTCACGGCTGCCCAGTGTCATAGCCATATTTTTTGTTTTTCTCGGAACATTTGTATTTTTACACATTTGCTCAAAACTACGTTAGGCTATCGATGACATGAGTAAGAATTGCTACTCACCTACTTTCAAAATCATCATGGACAGCTAAATATTTAAAAAAGAATTGATTAGGCTACCTATGACTAAATAAGAGTTATTCCCTACTTTTCCAAACTATCATGTACATTTAAGCTATCATATTTTATCAACATCTTTTCTATGATGCAATACGTTACAACTTTCCAGCATTATATGAGTTGATGTATTTGTAAGGTGCATAAATTCCAAAATAATTGTCCAAATACCCATGTTTCCACTAAATTAATTGTTTAAGTAAGAGACACATTTTATTGTAGGAAGCATGCATCAATCAAACACTGCTCTACTCATAGTTTACAAACCCAACCAATTTTTCATACACAAACACATTCAAGACTAATCCACAATAACAAACAATGCTCAAACCAATATTCTTCATCAAACATCTACCAATTCATAAACAATGAGGAGACAAGAGACACATAGAATATGCGATCAACCAGGGCCAAAACCTCTCCAACATGAGAGGAAAACCCAAACAAGGTCTTCTTCTTATATAGACTTCAATTGATGAATACCAAGACCATGGCCTAGACCCTTGACTCAATGACCTCTCCAAGACCAAGTCACAAGCCTCCTTGATTCGACTTCCTTATTTTTCCTTGAGTCAACTATGATCGGGCTTCTTCCTTCAATAACTCGACTATCCTTCAAATTCCAGTTCCATGGATGAGATCTATAGTTCTTGGCCCTCTTGCATAAACCCTAGAATGTGTGGTTGACCAACCTTTTGAACCTTGATCTTCTTTTCTTGGATGGTATGAACACTTATTATAATTCGGCGTGTAACCTTGCTTATCTTCTTCCTTGATTCGACTTCTTGGACAACAACAAGATCTTCGACCTTTTCTGTAGTAGATAGTTCTTCCTTCCTTTGTAGGTGTGGATCTATTAGCCCTAAAACAAATCCATAAACAACACCAAAATCTTCTCTCTTTGTTTCCTTCTCTTGGTTGGTTATCTTTGCACTTCTTATTACAAACTTAACCAAATTTTCTTGTCCACAAATGGAGGATGAGCTGCCCTATATATAGTGTTTTATCCATCAAAAACACGTGATAGGAAGTGTTAAGGAGTGCTAGGGGAACACAAGGGAGCAATAGGTGAAAATAATGCATGCAAATGAACGATTAAGATTTTGTGACAGGAAGTGATAGTGAGTTATAGGTGTGCTAAGGAGGGATTGATAAGGTATGCTAGGCAGTGTTAAGGCATATTAGAAGCCAAGGAAACATGCCAAGATGTGTCAGGTGCTAGGGTGTGCCAATGCATGCCACAAAGTGTTATGGAGTGCCATGGAAATATAAGGGAGCACTAGTTTCAAATGCATGGAAATGAATGACTACGAGTGTGTGACAAGGAGTGTCAGGGTGTGCCAATGTGTGTCAGGGAGTGTTAGGGTATGCGACATAAACACAAAGGAAAACTAGTTCAAAATGCATGGAAATGAACGAATAAGAGTGTATGATAGGGAGTGCCAGTGAATTCTAAGTGTGCTCAGGAGGGAGTGACAAAGTTATATGCTAGGTAGTTCCAAGGCATGCAAGAGTGCCATGACATGTCAAGGAGTGGTATGTTATGATAGGGAGTACTAAAGCATGCCATGGCATGCAGGGAATGCCAAAATGTGCCACATAGTGCTAAGGGATTGTTAGACATGCCATGGGTTATGCCATGTCAATATGTAAACTATGTTGCTTAGTTGTTTTATGGCCATGGTTAGACGTGATCCTTGACTTGGTAAATTCTTAAGTGAGATGAACTAAGATTGGGCATGAGTAGCATAAGATGAATTATAGGCCATTCTTAGGTGAGCAAGGGATAGTATAGTTTTAGTAACTGTAACTTGGTCAAGATGTTGTAGTCGAGGTAGGACTTGGTTGGTTCCCAAGTCTTAAAACCAATAAGGGTAGTTATGAGGGCATGTTAGCTACGGAGTGCCAGGGCATGCCAAGGAATGAAAAGGCGTGATAACACATGCCAGAAAATGTCAATGCATGTCGAGGAGTATTGGGGAGTGTGAGGGCATCAAAAGGGAGAACTAGGTCAAAGTGCATGGAAACAAACGAATAAGAGTGTCTTCCAGGTGTCCCAAGGACGAAGTGTATTAGGATAATTTCATAATAGGAATTGCAATAGGTAAGCCTATGATTACGATAAGGGGATGGGAAAAGCAATTTTAGACAAAGGGGGAATTTTGTCTAGGGACAACACTATTTTTTCAATGACTTGGTTGGGTTCCAAAGTCACAAAAAAGTAAGGCTATCTATGAGGGCAAGACAACTAGGGAGTGCCAAGGTGTGCAAGGAATGCCAGGAATTGATAACACATGCTAGAAAGTTCCAAGGCATGTTAGTCATTCCACTACATGCCAAGTGCTAAGGCATGCCAAGAGGTGTCAGGTGCTAGGGTGTGGTGCCAACGTATGCTAGGGAGTGCGAGGGAAACTCAAGGGAGGACTAGTTTCAATTGCATGTAAATGAATGAATAAGAGTGTGTGATAGGGAGTGTTAGCAAGTTCTGGGTGTGCTAAGGAGGCATTGACAAGGTATGTTAGGTAGTGTCAAGGAAACATAAGGAAGGACTAGTTTCAATTGCATGGAAATGAATGAATAATAGTGTATGATAGGGAGAGTTGTCAAGTTCTAGGTGTGCTAAGGAGGCATCTTTGGACAAATTTTGGGAGGGTTTGGAGAAAATTTTGTGTTTTGGTGCAGACTTGCAATTTTTTGTCTAGCAGCATAGTGAGCTCACACTTTGCTTCTTCCTTAGGGATCCAAATGATGTAAAATCAGCATTTTTGGAAATCTTATGACCCCATCTCCCACTTTCCTGGTCTGGGGCTCAGGTTTTGAGAAATTTGCAAAAAAGAGGCCAAAAATCACCTTTCTGCCCCTCTCTTTCCATTTTGTTGCGCACCCGGAGATACCTTGGGAGAATGGCCATATCTCAGCAAAACATTGGTCATTTTGAGTGAAACAATACTCTAAATACATCTATACTCTCCAAAATGTCCAGAAAAGGCTTCCGATCTGGATTTGGACTTCAAAAAGGCACTCAAAAATGGCCTCCAACAGCTCGCTATACACCTGGAAATTTATGAGATTTTTGTAAAATTCTCAATGTAATTTTTTATAGTTCCTAGTTTGACTCTGGTAAAAGTCAAAGGGGTGAAGTAGATGAATGTGAGGACTAAAAGTAAATGTAAATAATGGGTGGTTAGTATTTATAATTTGTTTTGATGTAAATTTTACCTCATTTATGAGAGAGGTTGGAGTCAAAGTTAATTGTAGAAGTCATTTTTAACTTCCCTAGACATTAGGGTTTGGTTAGAACACCTCATGGAACAGTTCCTAGAGTCATTGATTCAACCCCTAAGAGTTGGGAGATGTTTTCTTGGTATTTATGTATTAGTTTCTCAGTGATAGAATAGGTTTTATTTCATAAGAGAGAACTATTGTAGCCTGTACTTGGACATTTTCTGGAAATTAAAGGACATAATTTGCAACTATTATCTAAGAATTCATGTGCAGTAAGTTTGTGATGTTATTTTTTCTCCGTTATAGCTTTATATGAAAGATATTAATCTTCTCTTTCCATTCATCAATTATTCAATGGTTTTCCTTACATTTTATAAACAAAATTATTTGCATAAAACTCTGTTTTGATGGAAAAATCGTTATGTGTTACTTGATTTCTTGCTTAATGAATTCATGTTTCATGCTCATTAATACCTTTCCTTTCTTCTAAACACTACACTACACTGAAAAACCCTAAGATCCATCAAAAAAGTAATGCTACCTTTCTCCTTTTTGTATTTTTTGTTGTAACCCTTTGATCCTCTAACCTAGCTACCTGGTTTTTCTCCCTTATCCAGCAACAAAAACCCTAAATTTTCCAAAACCAACTTGAACCTAGCTATCTAGTCCAAAATCCTTTACATTCCAGTCATCTCTTTGTTGTGATTTCATAGAGAGGGCCCTCTCTGGTTTGGTAGGGCTAACTACCAAACTAAAAGCTTAGTCTGTGATTACCTCTGTCGATCTCCTCATCAGCCTCGGACATTATGGAGGATAACAGAGGGCATGAAAACTAGGGAGTGACAAGGTGTTTTAGTGAATGTAATGTTCCCAAGTCATGGAAAAATGTAATGCTAGTTGTAAGGTCATGACTGCCAAGGTGTGTTAGGGAATGCTAGGGCATGCTAACATGTGCCAGATAGTACAAAGACATGTCAAACAAGATAAGACATGCTAAGTGCGAAGTTATGCCAAGATGTACAAGGTTGTGACAATGCATGCCAGGGACTGTCAAGGGAACAAAAGGGAGGAGCAAGTTAAACTACAAGTAAATGAGCACATAAAAGGGTTAATAAGTCATTAATTTACCTTTTCCATGAGGGTCATGCTAGGAAAACCAACACTAGGTGCCAGTAGGTGCCAAGTGCCAAGTGTCAATGCATTCTAAGTGTCAAATCTTCCTTTGTTTCTTCTCATCTAGTTTCCAATAATTGATCTCAAATAACTTTAATATTAAACCATGCCAAATCATACCAAGTCATTTCAATGCATGCCAAACATGCTAATACTTTCCAAGTGCCAACGTGCGTCTGGGAGTGTGATGCATGCTTTGAAGTGGAAGAGCATATCGAAGAGTGTTAAGATGTGCTACAGAGTGCCAATGCATGCTAAGGAGTGTTAGGGAGTGCTAGGACAACACAAGGGAGTACTAGGTCTAAATGCATGCAAGTGAATGACTATAAGGGTGCGTCAGGGAGTGTTAATGAGTGCTAGCTATCATGCCAAGGAGGGAGTGACAAGGTATGCTAAGCACGGATAAGGCAAACTAAGTAATATCAGGGAATGTAAAGAAGTGCTAGAGTGTGCTAGCATGTGCCAAATAGTGCCAAGTCATTCCAGGTGCTAAGACATGCTAGGATGTGCATGGTGCCATAGTATGCCAATATGCGTCAAGGAGTTTCAAGGAAACAAAAGGAATAAACAAGCTAAAATGCAAGGAAATGAACACATAAGAGGGTTAATAAGTCGGGACTTTATCTTTTTCAAAACGGGCATGCTAGGCACACTTATAATATGTTCCAATACAGGCCAAGTGCCAATGTGTGCCAAGTTCTAATGTTTTTCAATGCAATATTTTGCCAAGGTGTTCCAGGGCATGCCAACACATGATAGGGGAGTGCTATGCTATGTTAGGACATGCCAACATGTGCTTGGGCATCATACTCATGGCAAGATGTTCTAGGTACAAAATGTTTAGTCAATTTAGTATGTCCTAAATTGCTACACTAATTATCAATCCGCGAGTCGTAAACTGATGAAGTGTGGCGCACTATATGTGCAAGACAACCTCTTTCTTACTTTTTATTGTTTTCGATTTTATTTTGTTTTGGGTTTTTGTCTTTGTTTGTCTCCTAATGCAAAATGGAAATCCTATTCTTGAGTTTTAAGAATACTTTTAGAAGGCAAGTATAGATATATATTTGAGACAAGGTTTTATGTCCCTTATGATAACTTCTAGAACTTAGCACTTCAAAGGATCTCAAAACATACCAGTGATAAAATTAGTACTTGAACAAGAATGTAAATGTGCAGCTATTCAAATCAAACAAATGATGAAATAATGATCATGAAATCACTGTCTATGCTGCTCATCTAAATACAGAAATAAAATTTAAACTATTGCACTCAAACAAACCAAAAATTGCAGACTAATGAAAGTAAGATCAATTGACTTCACTTATAATCCGATAGATCGGCAAGTAGCTTTTCGGGGTTAAGCCATGGCTCTGGAGATAACATCAAATAACATGAAGAATTGATGTCTAAATTACCTACTTGCAAATGAAAGCAAAATCAAGTCACTTCACTTATAATCCGATAGCTCACCAAGTAGCTTTTCGGGGTTAATCCATGGCTCTGGAGATAACGTCAAATAACATGAAGAACCTGATATCTAATTGTAGAAACAAAAGTAAAATCAAATCACTTCACTCATAATCCGATAGCTCACCAAGTAGCTTTTCGGGGTTAAGCCATGTCTTTGGAGATATCGTCAAATGACATGAAGAACTTGATGTCTAATTGCATAAACGAAAGTAAAATCAAATCATTTCATTCATAATCCGATAGCTCGCCAAGTAGCTTTTTGGGGTTAAGCCGTGGCTCTAGAGATAAAGTCAAATGACATGAAGAATTTGATATCTAAACTAGCTAACAACAACAAATAAATAAGACTGAAATCAAAGCATAATTGAAATTGAAAAGCTAAAAAAAAAAAAAACAAAGTCAGCAAAGAGGCCAATCTCATGTCACTATTTGATGCAAAAAAATATTTGAAAACGCTCGAGCATAACCTATCTTGAAACACACTGACCAGTGTTAGCAAAAATATACAATGCTGGAAAATCATGTACAGGAATGAAACATTAACACCATAAATGAATTATGAAATATATACAGGTGAACAAGCTATGAAATATTTACAATGGAAATAAGAAAATGATGCATGAAAACATTATAGAAATAAAGAAACAAAACCTCAGCTAGCATGGGCCTTCTACACGGCCTTGGTTAAGACGCTATCAATCCAAAATTATGCTCAAATAGTCATAAGAAACAGAGTCTTTATATTGCAAAGCAGAGGAAGTATCCTCTCGTTACAACAGCAGGACTAATGCTACGACAACAGTATATAAACTAACAGCAAGATGATATCTAGACTAGCTACATGCGTTTGCAAACGCGTTATTTATAGAGGAAATTACATAACTATTTTTTTGTGAGAAACCTTCAGCAGAGGGCACGTAAAAGACAGAACCCGTGAGCTTAGCATCTTCGTTGCCATGATCATTCAATCTACAAAAGGTGGACGTTGGACTTGCATCGTGGAGACAGTCTACAGCTATCAAAAGGGATCCACAGATCTAGGAATGGTCTCGGCCCTTTCACGTGCTGAAAACAGAGACCTATTTGCTGTAGGACTCCTTGTTTGACCGTTGTTTGACCAAGGCTTTCCTTTATGAATTTGACTGAACAGATAGGACTTGGTCCATGTCCAGATCATTCCTGAACTGCCCACATGCCTCGTTTTACTTGCTGACACCTGTAACCTATAGAACAATAAAAGCGGCTGCAGAATCACGAGTCAGCTACGGAAAGTGGCTGCATTCCACAATTGATGAGAAAAATCTAAGTCAAATAGCAAACACAAAAATATAGTTAGAAAACCACTTAAATGCACTCTTAGAATCAATATGTAATGATATTTGATAGCTTATCAGGCACTGGTGTGGGAAAAAGGTCCAGGAAAGTATGTAGAAGAGAGGTAGTTTTAGGGCTCAACACAAAGATGCTCCAAGACATGCGAGGTGCCAAGGAATGTTAGTGTACTATTTCAAAGAATGTTAAGGTGTGCTATGAGGGTTGAGGAGTGCTAGGTCTCTCTCATTAATAGAATTGATAGAGCCTGATTATGTATTAAATAATATAGTTCCTACACACATTAGTGGAACTTTGTTTAAAGGAAATTTGCTAGATAATAAACTTCCTGTGTTGACTCATGGGAAAACTATATTCTTATGACTTGAGGGAAATGATTCAGACTAATTAATTCTTAACAAATTGACTGACTATTATAACCATTATGACCTTGGACACATAATAAGAAATACTCAACAACAATGGTCTTAAATCGTTATCTGTTGACAAAAAATATAGTAATAAGTACATAGCTTCATAAAAAACTCATTGGAATGATCAATGATGACGAACATTTTTTGACCGTCACCAAAAGTAACCAAAAAGAGCATTGGTGAGGGTCAATAAAATATCGTCACTAGAAGTGTCACCAAAAAGAGAATTAGTGATGGGCCTTTAACGACCCTCACCAAAAGTGTCACCAAAGAGAAAATTAGTGATGGGACTTTAATGATCCTCACCAAAAGTGTCATTGAAAATGGATTTGGTGACAAACCTTAAAGGACCATCACTATATACACTTACAACAACGATTTATTAAATATCGTCACCATATGCGACAATAGTGACGGACCTTTAAAATGGTGACGAACCTTAAAGGTCCGTCATAGGCATGAAGCATCATAAAAAACTCATTGGAATGATCAATGATGATGAACATTTATTGACTGTCACTAAAAGTAACCAAAAAGATCATTGGTGACGGTCAATAAAATATCGTCACTAGAAGTGTCACCAAAGAGAGAATTAGTGATGGGCATTTATTGACCCTCACCAAAAGTGTCACCAAAGAGAGAATTAGTGACAAGCCTTTAACGACCCTCACCAAAAGTGTCATTGAAAATGGCTTTGGTGACAAACCTTAAAGGACCATCACTATATACACTTACAACAATGCATTTTTAAAGACCGTCACCATCTGTCACATTGGTGACGGACCTTAAAGGTCCATCACATGCATGACTCTCACCAATGACCTTTTTTCTTGTAGTGCGTCGGTTCCACTTGCTTAACGCTATTTAAGAGGTCGAATCATATCATAGTAACTTCTTGTCACATGTTTACCTCGGTTGGTTGGTTACTTGGGTAGATGTGCGAGGAGGGTGTTACACACACCAAGGGCCCCAGAGAATTTGTCTAACCAAGGTTTCCAGGACTAGTAACTCAACCCTAACTATTATAGGGCTTCCAAAACGTTTGTCCAACCAAGGCTCCATGAACAAATAACTCAACCCAAATCCATAAGGAACATGAGCACCAACCAAAAAACAAAAGATAAAACGCACGATGCCATAGTTATCTAGGAAATGGAAAAGTTAGGAAAAAATATTGTTAATTGAGGAAATTCTCCATGCCAATGACAAATCATAACCAAGAAACAACATGCATATTCCATGCACACCAAAACTAGCAAGGAAATCATACATGAAATTCAGTACTTGCAAGCAAAACTCGTTGTAGCTCCTGATCCCGCTGTCCTCTTACACTTTCCTTCTTTCCTTTTCCTTCTTTCTCCAAATCCCAAGTATGCCACACTCATCCAAGGGTTCTCGAAGGAAACTCTAAGTGTCCAAGACTATGAAAGAGAGGATAGAAGAGAGAGCTCCAAGCTAAAACTAACAAAAGTTTGTGAACTGATCATCATAAGACGTTTTATCGTCGAGGCCTCTATTTTCTTCGTTTTCCATTATTTTCCTTCACTTTCCTTCTCACATGCAACCTATGACCTTTAACCTTCCTTTTCTCCTATTTTCCATTATTTTCATAAACAAAATGCCAATAATGCCTCATGCCTTTCCAAATCTTTTGTCATTGCCTTTGCCAATTTCCGTAGCCATTAATTAATCACAAGTGATCCCCATCACTATGTTTTTGACAAACATTCAACTTGGAATACGTGTCCCATGACCTTGGTTATTGTTTCACCTTTATTAAATTTATTACATGGATTTTTAACCTAGGGCTATTACATTCAAGCTCAATCTTTTGGAACTTGGTGGTGGAAACGGTGGCACTGGGCTACGCATCAATATTCTGCTTCCCCTTGTCATTCCTCTTGTCAGGTTTTGACTCAAATTCAGAACATGCATCTTATTCAAAAGCCTTCTTCTCTGCTACTAGTGACTACTTGGCTCGACACTCACTTGTGTTCTGAGTGGGGCTCTTATGGAACTCTGACCATTTCCCTATGTCTTGCTTTATCACTATGGTGTTGTGATTTGCTTGTGGCTTTGATGGGTTGTCCTAGCTCTCCCCATCTTGCCTTTTTTCTCTATTTTGTGGTTTGAGGGTTCATTTCCCTTGCTGTGGATTCATAGATCCAAAGTATCGCTTCTTCTGTTTAAATTTTTTCTCGATCTTGATAGTGTATTGATAAGTGGCGTTGAGCAAGAAGATGTCCAGTGTTGATTTTTGGTAGCATCGAATGTGATCTTAGCCTCAAGATTTGCAAGGAGGCTAGGACACATGTATTTCGAAATACCCAGAAGTCGTTTTGGGAAATTCCACCCAGAGACAATTTTATTAAAATAATTAATTATTTTTAATGGATGCCTAAGTATAAACTTAGGAAATTAAAATAATTAAAGGGTATTAATCAAACTGAGGGTGAAACTTCTATAAGAAGACAAAGACCATATCATAATGATCTGAGCCATTGATTAGAATATAATATAGGTCATTGATTACTCAACTAGAGGATTATAAGAAGGACTTCGATGGGAATTTGGAAAACATATCGGAGAGAGATCAAGAGATCAAATTTCTCAAAGAGGGAAGAACATCAATTGCTAGAGAAGAGATCAAAGTGATTTCTTGTAGTGAGGGGTAGTGATAGTTTTGGTTGGAGAGTTTCCTTATTTGGGAATACATCGTAGAGAAGGCGGAGATAGATCCATAAGAGGTAGCGTAGAGGCCAAGCTAGGCAGCATAAGCTCACGCAGAGGCAGCGCAGAGCTTCAGAGAGAGTTTAAAATTCAACTCGGAAGTTGAGTTCCTAAGCCATAAGTCGGGGTGTGAGACCGGAGAGATATAGGAACGAAGCTCTAGACACCAGGAGATCCAGGAATAGGTGACGCATATCCCTAGAGAGGCTGATGGAGAACTATGTAGGGTGATGCAATAACTACACAGAGACAATGTGGGGCCAACCATCCAGGGCCTGGATCAATGTTAGATCACCAATGATAGTGTGAGGTATTTTCTCACTAATCCTTTGCGAGTCAGATTCTCTGTATTGGATAACTAGTAAGGCATCCAAAGATTGTATTCAAAAAACTACTGCTTAATAATAAAAACCCTCAGTTGTTGCACTAGTTTTCTCGCATTGGGTTTTTTTTAGGACATTTGTCAAAAAATAATGGTGTCATGTGTTGAGTATTTCTTTCTTGCTCAGTTGATTGTTTCATCATTTAATTTATTTGGTGAAGTCTGCAGTGTATTAGTTTCGGTATTTTTTATAGGATGCAGTAAATAATTTGTTAAAAACTTTAACAAATAGAAGATAGTTTTTCAGTTGCTGTAATAGAAATTTGGGTTCTCCAAATTTTCACATGGTATCAAAGTGCAGGTGAAGCAAGAGAGCAAATTCAGAAGAGCCCAACGATGAAGAGAAGGAGGGAAGTCGAAGTGCTGCATAGGAAGCAAATCGAATCACTAGAGTGATTGCACAGTTTAGGCCAGGAGGGAAAAAATTTCATGGGAAAATATCTCTCTGAGTGAGTCAACAAAGAGAAATATTTCCAAGATCTAAGTTTTCTAGTGTTAGAGGGAGCAGTGCAAAAGCATCAGCGTTGAGAAGTTTTCTAGTGAGACACATTTTTCTACGGTAGTTGCTAGAGCAGAAAAGCTTTTGAAGGAAGAAGGAGACACTATTGACGGAATTTCTACCTCAGAGAATTCCTAGTTAGGGAATTCAATATCTTTATTGCTGAGCAATAACAGAGAGGAGAAGATCTACTAACTCTAGCAGGGAGTGCGTAGGCTTGCCTAGTGCTGCATAGAGGAGAGAGGAGGCAGTTTGACATTTCGTTGGTAGAGATGGTAGCTAATGGGTTAACAGATCAGGATTGGTTAGATGATGCATCCAACCATGTGATCTGGAAGGCAAGGATATCATGTCTTTTGGATGAGCACAATCTCAAAACCTATGTTGATAGTGTGGTAGATGTATTCGTAGATCCAAATCCGCTCAAGAAGCATAAGGGTGAGATAGAAAAATCCAATTGATTGATCCTCGATGGAATCAGAGATCACGTAGTATTCCAAATTTATGGCAAGGATACTTCCTGATAGATGTGGGAAGCATTGGATACACTATATGAAGGATCTTACGCGTAGTGAAAGATTTACTTGGAGCAGAACATGGGATCCACGCAGATGCAGAAGGGGGAACACATTGATCCATTCCTAACAAAGCTTCAGGAAATCTGAGACTCGTTGGAAGCTTTGGGGTCAGCACCTCAACCTACTGAGATGGTGAGGATGGCCCTGAATTCAGTCTCAAAAGAATGGAAAGTATTTGTCCAAAGTATCCTAGGCAAAGAAATATTGTCATATTGGGAAGGAATTATTTCCGCTTTCAGCAAGAAGAGATGAGGAGATACTTAGTCAAGTGAAAACTCGATAGTAGCAGTAGCAGTGTGACAAAGCCCAAGGAAGAGGAAGATAATGCATCCCTTGCATCTAAGGGGCAATAGAAGCAGTGGAGGCAGAAGAAGGGCATATTGAAGATCAAGGGTTTCCGGCGTGGTGAATTTGGTCACTACGCTACACAATGTCCTCTCAAGAAGAAGGAGAAGGATGAGAAACATGATCTATAGGTTGCAACAACAAATATCGAGGAGGAAGAGTTTTCCATGATTGCCCAAATATATCCAGGGGAGAGGTGGGGTGATCTAGTAGTGTAGTTTGAAATTACTAATGATGGGAAAGATCTTTAAGGAGTCCACCTCTTGGATCAATACCTTGCTACAAGAACCCATATCAGAAGTAGCAGGATGGAACAATGTCAGATGGTGCAGAGGAGTGCTAGAGTGAAATTTGTAGTGGCTAGGAGCACCAGAGATTGAGCAGTGCAGAGAAGAGTGGGTAGAAGTGCAGAGGCTTCAGAACTCCAGTAGCTAGAACTCCAGCAACAAATGCATCATTTGAACACTTGTTCAGTAATTTTGGATGCTTTTCCATTGTTGATGTAGTACTAACCGTAGTTGGAGAATGTTGCAGTGAAAATGTAGTGTTGGAAGTGGTAGTGCTAGCAGCAGCTTAGATACATAACTTATGAGGGTTGCAGTACAAATACAGTGTTGGCAGTGGCAGGGTCAACAATAGTACAGATGTAAAATTTTCACAGTAGTTGGTGGGCATCGATGTCAGACATCAGTAGCATAGAGGGAGATGTTATATAGAAGGATGATGCTTCAACTAGTTACATTACTAGAGGACATTCCTCGCTAAGAGGGGGTGTTGTTTTTGGGAGCATAAGATGTGCTCTTAGCCTCAAAATTTGCAGGGAGGCTAGGGAACATGTATTCCAGAACACCTAGAAATCATTTTGGGAAATTCCACCCAGAGAATGTTTTATTAAAATAGTTAATTATTTTTAATGGATGCCTAAGTATAAACGTAGGAAATTAAAATCATTAAAAGGTATTAATCAAAGTGAGTGCAAAAATCCTAGAAGAAGGCAGAGATTGAGTCGAAATGATATGGGCCATTGGTTAGAATCTAATCTGGGCCATTGATTACTCAACTGGAGGATTATAAGGACTTCGATGGGCATTTGGAAAACACATCAGAGAGAGATCAAGAGATTTAATTTCTCAGAGAGGGTAGCATAAAAATTGCTAGAGAAGAGATCAAAGTGATTTCTTGTAGTGAGGGGCAGGGATAGTTCTAGTTGGAGAGTTTCCTGATCCAGGAATACATCATAAAGAAGGTTGAGAGAGATCCAAAAGAGGTTGTGCAAAGACCATGCTAGGTAGTGTAAGCTCACACAGAGGCAGCGCAGAGCTTCAGGGAGAGTCTGAAATTCAGTTGGGAAGTGGAGTTCCCAAGCCAGAAGTCGGGGTGTGAGATCAGAGAGACAGAGGAACGAAGCTCCAGACAATAGGAAATCTGGGAAGAGGTGACGCAGATCCCTATAGAGGCTGATGCAAAACTATGTAGGATGACGCAATAGCTACACAGAGCCAGCATGGGGCCAACCATATAGGGTATGGATCAATGTTAGATCGCCAATGATAGTGTGACAAATTTTCTCACTAATCTTCTGCTAGTCAAATTCTATATATTGGATAGCTAGTGAGGTATCTAAATATTGTATTTAGAAAACTACTGGTTAATAATACAAACCCTTAGCTACTGCACCTATCTTCTCACAATGGGTTTTTTCGGGGACATTTGTCCAAAAATAACGGTGTGATGCGTTAAGTATTTCTTTCTTGCTTAATTTCTTGTTTCCACATTTAATTTAATTGGTGAAGGATGCAATGTGTTAGTTTCGGTATTTTCTATAGGATGCAACAAATAATTTCTTCAGAAATTTAACAAATAGAAGTTAATTAATTAGTTGTTGTAGTAGAAATTTGGGTTCTCCAAATTTTCACATCCAGGAACTCCATCTTGTCCTCGATGTACTTGTGTAGATAGTCGTGGTACTTGAGTACCAAATTCCACTCAAAATCCTTGATACCCAACTTCCTGCGAAGGGTATGAAAAATATTTGTGAACTACGACATATCTTGGTCCCTTCCTTGCTGCATCTTGGTCCACTTTATGTATTTATATTCATAGCTCCCGACAGGTTAATATTTCTCCTTGATGGTGTCTCACAAATAATTCCAACTGGATGTGACTTAAAATAGTGAAGTTTCCCTCTCATCCCTCCGCTCACAGTAGGTTTCCCACTAGTCATTGACGTGGGGGGCATCTTTGAGGAGTGCAAAAGTAATCTTTTCTCGATTTGAAAAATAATGAACCGCAAAATATCCTTCTAACAGATTTAACCATTTATCTATGACATCCACATATATCTGGCCCTCAAATATGGGGATGTCAAATTTAACTTATATCTTAAAGGGAGTGGTGCCTCTAGGGTGGCTTTTGGATGAAGATGCGTCGCCTGTGGGCAACTGCCAAAGGATCTAGGCAAAGTTGTCCATCATCACATTCATTTTCCGCTCAAGGGCTTCTTTGAGCAATATTTTGAAGGGATCTCTTGTTCCCTCATCTTTCTTTTCTTTTTCCATGGGAGATTGTTGGGGTTTGCGAGGCTAGCCTTACAATGGTTCAACTAGTTTGAGCCCTAACTCCTTATACCTTGTCCTCGTTGGGGACATGCAAAGAAAAACATAGAAATAACATACCACTCAAATACCATTGATCTGAACTTATGCAGGAATGTAACAAAATATAGATATAAACATAAACACAAAGATGCAACAAAAATAAAATTCCATTGCATTAATATCAAAGAACTAAAATATGCTTACATATAGAATGGAAATAAAGTAGCTCGGACGATGATAGCTTATCTCTGAGAAGAGATGTGGTAGCTACATGCGTCTGAACTATGTTACAATGAAGCTCAAGGGCCTTTTTATTATTGAACAAAAAAGGGAAACCCTAAACAACCAAAAACCTAACCCTAGGAGATGGAATGCCAAGAGTTTGTGGGCTCCGTTGGGTTTAGTTGGGTAACCAACTTCTCGGGGTCGTAACTTGGTCATATGATCTCCATTTGGTGTGTACGACACCTCGTTATAAACATATCTGTGAGTAATACAAGAATTGCAGCAAGTCCACCGCTACAGGCCTACTACAAACCTCAAAAAATGTTGTTTAGGGGGTTAAAACAACTTTGGAAGTTTAGGACCTGAAAATTTTCTAAAAATAGTAAATGGTGCCATAACAAAGGAAGCTGATGAAACTAATTGGAGGTCTAGGTAGAATAGGTGTGTGGCCATTGATATTTACTTGGATCAAGAAACCTCCAATGAATAGGCTTACATCCCCCATCATCTCACACAACCGATGGTAGTGTATCCCCTTCTATGCACCCATAATCCATTAAGATATAGCATTACCCTCCAAGGTTTCCAACTTGGTTTGACCATGGATTTCTTAGAGCCTTATGGCTTCCTAGAATATCCCTATGGTTTCCAACTTGGCTCTCTGCCTAGAATATCCAATTGAATGGGGGAAACAAATTTTTATAGGCATGGTGTCCCTTACTTTATATTTTAACAATATACTAAAAATTATATTACAATACTATAATATATTTTCATATCAAGCCACTTTACCTTTATAACATTGGCTAGGGATAACATAATACTTTATTGGCTTATCCCCCTTACTAAGCTCCCTAATGCCTTCACTTTTCCTATTGTGGAGTCATAGTCCCCACATATACTTTTTATCTCTTGATCTATAGTCATATTGTCATTTATTATTATTTGTGTGCTTTACATTACATATGTAAGACTCATTAGAATTTTAATGCAGAGGTTCTATTTTCTAACCATATAGCCACCTTGGCCTTAAAACATATCAGTATATTGGCCCATTGACCTCACACATTGATACATATAGGCACACAAGCCTTAACAAAAACTAGCTCACTATCCTAGATATCATGTATTGGCTCACTAGCCTAATTGTTATATACACGTATACATTATAGTTTGGGGATTAAAATTGGGCATTACAACCATTGTTAGTATTCTACACCTTTCTTCTTACATTGCTTCCCAGATCTACAACTTCCCTTGATATTCCCCAAGGAAACTTGCGCTAATACCAATATGATCTATAAATTATTGTGGATATTCCATTGGATAGTTCATCACAATAGATATGATAAAATAAATTGAAATATATACTATGAAGGTTTAATTCCTTTAGATTAAAACTTTATTATTTATTGAATTTTTGCTTATGCATGAAATAAATAAAAATGCATAAAATAGAGAATAAAATATATAATAACATACCATCCACAATTAACACAAATATTTTCTCTGGGAAACACTTACATGAGAAAACCCCACTAGAAGTTGAGGTTGCACTACTCTCTTTTCTCTTTGGAATAAAAAGAACAAAGGTACAAAATAGAAGGCATTCTCTATAGAGACACTTGAGACTTGTGGCCTGTTAGACTACTACAAACCACTAAATCCCTTTTTATGCTCACACACACTCCTAGTTGCTATGTTCTACTATGGAATATGATAAAACTGAATAGGATGACACCCCTTCTTGTCCTACTGGCTTGATTTTAACATAGCCTGATAACTAACTAGGGATTAAGTTTGACTCTTTTAACTCCCAACTAGAGTTATAATATTGACCCTTCCAAAGTACTTTTCCTAAACCAAATATAATTTTGACTCTAACTCATGACCTGCTCATGTATCTAGGGAATACGTGATTTATGAAAATAAGATTCTAGCTAGAATTCCTATAATTTAGTTTGGTTCATTCAACAATCACTTTCTCACTCTTTATAAGTTTTCATTGGACAGAAGTATTATTGTTCCATCAATATTAGGATTGAAATGAATATGTTCCTTCTTGAATAAATTTCTTTTTG
This sequence comes from Pinus taeda, assembly GCA_000404065.3. Taxonomy (NCBI): domain Eukaryota; kingdom Viridiplantae; phylum Streptophyta; class Pinopsida; order Pinales; family Pinaceae; genus Pinus; species Pinus taeda. Next base: position 54,208 of record APFE031589000.1, on the reverse strand, counting down.
TAACCAAAATGTATTAAATGGGTTTTAATTGTTTTTAACCATTTTCTCTAACTAAAGGAATACTTGTGAGAAAAATATGCTGCAATCCAAGATATAAACCTATCAAATTCAAATATGATATTGATTGTTATAATAAATCTATCAAAACATTGCATATCCCTTCTTCTTCCAAATTATTATTCTTGCACTTGGGAAAATTATTCAAAGATTCAACACCACTTAAGTTCTATCCTCCCATTTGTGATGAAGGGAATCATTCAAATTATCCAGTTTATTACTACCCTTAAACTTTCAAACCTTTTTAAGGTAAAGTTTAGGACCCTTCCAATTATGGTATCCACCATTCTTACATTATCTTGAGAAATCAAATCTTACCAATAGCCTTTCTTGTTTGCATAAAGACCATACACATTAAATATATAATAGGATTTTCTAAATCAATGTTGTGTAGTTTTTTCTTCACACCCAAGTTTAATAAATTTGTAGATAACAAGTGTTGGATTCCTAATCCTCTAAGGGTTGGTGTGGAAGTTGAACAACCAAAGGGAGTCCAAGAGACCACTTGGAATATGAATCCAAGGGTCACACCATGTACTATAAATGTATATCATGTCAATAATAGATGCACTCTCATGCTTATCATTCATACTTTGTTGCTGCCATGTATGTGTTTAACATGGTATCAGAGCAGGCCATATCCTACCCTGCTCATATTTGAGCCACTTGTTTTGTGGCCTCTCTATGCATGTCAGTTCTGCCACCAGTTCTACATTTCATGAATGTTTTCTCAGCTAAATTCCAGCTCCATTTTTGGCTTCTCTACCTTTGTAACTTCCTTCTGCATATTTTGCCTATATTCTACCTATTTTTTAGAACTGAGAGATCTGCAATTGCAAAACTAACACCTTTTTCCTGGAGCATTAAAGTGCGTCAAATTGTGTGTGCTCGAGGTGTTGTACTGGAGGTTGAACGGTGTGCATTGAAACCAAAACTGCATGCCATTTGGTATGTTATTGCAGTTGGTATGCCTTGTAATATTGCTCATACATTGATTGATATTAGTTTGTGAAAAACAGTTTTGAATGTTGTATATGCATAGTTAATACCACTAGTTTCTTATTGCGTTATGTCCATTGTGGATGGTATATGCTACAATACCACACAGGTTTCTTCATACCATATATAACTACATAATGTGCATTATATCTCTGCTCCGGTTATTGCATCCTTGGCTCTCTGCTCTCCATCCTCCACTCTCTGCTCTCTGCATACCACCAAACCATCCACTATACCACCCTAAGTTATACCACCTCCGACGCCGCTTCCACAGGGTCGTAGAAAGACGACTTGTCCAAGATGACTGTGCCTTCGACCTCCATACCTCAAGCGATTGTTGATTAATTCCCACCTTGAGCGAATTGATTACCCTCCTCTGAACGTGGTTGAGGAAAATCGTTACATTTCCTCCTCTGCACATGGTTGAGGACAACCGTTTCATTGCCTCAAAGGTTTGGATCGTGTCTCTAACGGTTTCATCCATCACCTATCTATATGGTTCGACCTGCTAAGAATTTTAATATGTTAATCTGAAACACCGCTTCCATAGCTCAAACTCCAACATTGAGCCCCTCATCTCAAGGCTCAGTCAATGCTTCGCCATAGAGCGGTAGCACCAGGGTTGTCTCTTCCGCTAGTTTGGAGACGATGGCTATATTTGGAGCCACCTTGATTAGAGGAACCACTTTCCTCATTTAAGATGAATCACATGTTCTCTTGAAATATTAAATGAGCATGAGTACACAGACAGGAGCATGACGATAAGTAGGATAGAGTGTGAATTTGAAGCAGGAGAGAATCAGGGTCATCACCACTTTCACTTCCATTATAGAAAATTTTTGTCCCATGTAGACTCAGGCTCTGCAGGAGAAGGGTAAGAATGCCATATGATGTTCGCATGCCTTTGCCCCCCACTTCAAAGGAACTTCACCGATCATGATTTAGAGTGGTGCAATGATAGCGTTGCTCCCTATCGACTCTGATAGCATTGGTATCCATGGTTTATTGAAGCTCTTTAGGGTCCCTCTCATACAATTCCACTCTTCGTTGTCTTCAATACTGCTATACGATACTCCCATACTCCCATACCACTATTGCCATACCACCATACTTCTGTCATAATAACGCTCTGTCAAGGTATTATGTTATTACCACTGCAATACTTGATTACATTGAATCTAACTCTATTTAATGGTGTGAGATCCGACTCTTGAACACCGGTTATATACCTCTTTTGTCTATAATTACTGTCCATACATTCCTGTTACATTGGTCATATGTTGAATCTGCATTGAACGATTTTTTGAAGGCTGATATTTACACCACTTTGTTGACTGAAAAGATTGTGTAATGGCTCTACGTTAATGGCCACCGTGAGACCGTTTGCACAAACAACCTACGAATGAAGCATTGCATTGAAGAACCATGAATATTGTGACTAATTTGAATTGGTATAAAAATTCATGTGTTGAACTTCGTTGACTAAAGAGATGTATTAATTTAATGTTGCATATGAATGTTTGATTGGGCATTGAACTATTTTGAAGGGCTGCACTGTTTTGAAGTCCGTTTCATATGTGTTCGTTGAGTTTTTAAAAAAGGGTCGTATGGGATATAGTGTGGATGGAATATATAATTCATTTGTTGAATTAGTGTTCGTTAATTTTCTTAAAAAGGAGCATCTCTCCATATTTTTATATCCCAAGCAATGATCTCTAGTGAAGATTGGCTCTTCTTTTTTACAGTGTGAGTAGTTTGAATAATCTGAGAAGTAAGTGCATTGAAGCAGCAAGTCATTTTCTGCGTTGAAATTTGTATTGCATTGTTTGCTACAGTGACTTGGTGATATTGGTATCCCACTACTACATAATGTGCATTATATCTCTGCTCCGGTTATTGCATCCTCGGCTCTCTGCTCTCCATCCTCCACTCTCTGCTCTCTGCATACCACCAAACCATCCACTATACCACCCTAAGTTATACCACCTCTGACGTCGCTTCCACAGGGTCGTAGAAAGACGACTTGTCCAAGATGACTGTGTCTTCGACCTCCATACCTCAAGTGATTGTTGATTAATTCCCACCTTGAGCGAATTGATCACCCTCCTCTGAACGTGGTTGAGGAAAATTGTTACATTTCCTCCTCTGCACATGGTTGAGGAAAACCATTTCATTGCCTCAAAGGTTTGGATCGTGTCTCTAACGGTTTCATCCATCACCTATCTATATGGTTCGATCTGCTAAGAATTTTAATGTGTTAATCTGAAATGCCGCTTCCATAGCTCAAACTCCAACATTGAGCCCCTCATCTCAAGGCTCAGTCAATGCTTCGCCATAGAGCGCTAGCACCAGGGTTGTATCTTTTGCTAGTTTGGAGACGATGGCTATATTTGGAGCCACCTTGATTAGAGGAACCACTTTCCTCGTTTAAGATGAATCACATGTTCTCTTGAAATATTAAATGAGCATGAGCACACAGATAGGAGCATGACGATAAGTAGGATAGAGCGTGAATTTGAAGCAGGAGAGAATCAGGGTCATCACCACTTTCACATCCATTATAGAAAATTTGTCCCATGTAGACTCAGGCTCTGCAGGAGAAGGGCAAGATTGCCATATGATGTTCGCATGCCTTTGGCCCCCACTTCAAAGGAACTGCACCGATCATGATTTAGAGTGGCGCAATGATAGCGTGCTCCCTCTCGACTCTGATAGCATTGGTATCCATGGTTTATTTAAGCTCTTTAGGGTCCCTCTCATACAATTCCACTCTTCGTTGTCTTCAATACTGCTATACGATACTCCCATACTCCCATACCACTATTTCCATACCACCATACTTCTGTCATAATAATGCTTTGTCAAGGTATTATGTTATTACCACTACAATACTTGATTACATTGAATCTAACTCTATTTAATGGTGTGAGATCCGACTCTTGAACGCTGGTTATATACCTCCTTTGTCTATAATTATTGTCCATACATTCCTGTTACATTGGTCATATGTTGACTGTGCATTGAATGATTTTTTGAAGGCTGATATTTACACCACTCTGTTGACTGAAAAGATTGTGTAATGGCTCTATGTTAATGGCCACCATGAGACCGTTTGCGCAAACAATCTACGAATGAAGCATTGCATTGAAGAACCATGAATGTTGTGACTAATTTGAATTGGTATAAAAATGCATGTGTTGAACTTTGTTGACTAATGAGATGTATTAATTGAATGTTGCGTATGAATGTTTGATTGGGCATTGAACTATTTTGAAGGGCTTCACTGTTTTGAAGGCCGTTTCATATGTGTTCGTTGAGTTTTTAAAAAAAGGGTCGTATGGGATATAGTGTGGATGGAATATATAATTCATTTGTTGAATTAGTGTTCATTAATTTTCTTAAAAAGGGGAAGCTCTCCATATTTTTATATCCCAAGCAGTGATCTCTAGTGAAGATTGGCTCTTCTTTTTTACAGTGTGAGTAGTTTGAATAATTTGAGAAGTAAGTGCATTGAAGCAGCAAGTCATTTGCTGCGTTGAAATTTGTATTGCAATGTCTTCTACAGTGACTTGGTGATATTGGTATCCCACTACTCATCTAATAGTTGCAACTATTTATCATTTTATAGGTCAATTTGTAGTTGATGATAACATCATTTCTCTGATTATATTGATTTGAAATGGATCGAATGGATGATTTATTGAAAATACTGAATAATTTAATCCATTCCACAGTTGATGAGATGGTTAAGATCAAAAAAACCTCTCTTTCCAGTATTAAAATTTCTCTCCAAAATGCATAAGAGAATATTGAGTTTTTGTAGCTTGAGACAAAGCTACAACATCGTAAGCATCATTTTGTTCAAAACATTTAGATAGACTCCCATCAGCAGCAAGTCAATATTGTTGAAGTTCATTTAGATTTATTGCCCAATGAAGCAACAAAGTTACACGCAGATGCAAAAATTTACCTTGCACTTCCCAATTCGATCATCATACCTTGGGAAGATTTGGTCCATAACAAGCACATAACTGGTCTTGGATATGACAAGGATGTGTCCTTTCATATTCTAGACTATTCCAAGCCCATCAAATTTCAGAGTGCAGGATTTCTTCATGAGACTTCACCTTCACCTATTCCAGATTTTGCTCCTTCACATTTGCAGTCAAAAGTTGTTAAATGCCAACACTGCGACTGAGTTGGCCATATGAAAGATCACTATTTTGATCTTCATCCATGTGAGTACTATCATAAAAACCACCCATTCTTCAAACAAATGCTTCAAAAAAAAGCCTCTTATAAGAATAAAGATTCATCTTGGATGGATCGCTTCTTGGAAATGGGCATAAAAAACCAAGAAGATATTTCAGTCATATGTCAGAACTTGTTCTAATGTATTGAACAATCTTGCAGTTGAGTTTCTCCATCATCTCACCTTGTATCTGATAGGGGGGAAGTGATGGTCATCTACCAGCTTTAAAGCCACATCAAGCAAGCTTGAGCCACAACTTTCCATACTAGATTCAGAGTTGTAGCCAAAGACAAAGATGCCCCTGAGCATGCCTTCAATTGGTGATGCCTCTTCAAAGAATTGGGGACACTTCCTCTAGCAGAAGACTTCAACTTCTTGCCAGTTTTGGAAGAGTTCTAGGAATTGCATTAATCATTCTATAGTTGGTGGTAATCCTTAAACCATCACAAGTTGAGACCTCCATTTTCAGGTGGAGGTTCTCCCTTTTATGCGGGGTGAGACCTCCCTTTCATGGTTGAAAGTTTCCCTCTTCAAAACATCAGGAGCACTTTCTCTAGCAGAAGACCTCAAATTCATGCCAGATTTGGAAGAGTTCTGGGAATTTCACTAAGCATTCGAGTGTTGGTGGTCATCCTTAAACCACCTCCCTTATATGAACATTTCAGAGAGCACATTCAGCCTAGTGTTTCCATGCATTTTTGCACATTTTGTATTACAACTCTCTTCTTGGACTCATACATACCCCTTCGGATTAACGAGGGGAATGTTGGACACCTAATCCTCTAAGGGTTGGTGTGGAAGCTGAATAGCTAAAGAGAGTCCAAGAGACCACTTGGAATATGAATCCAAAGGTCACACCATGTACTATAAATGTATATCATGTTAATAATAGATGCACTCTCATGCTTATCATTCATACTTTGTTGCTGCCATGTATATGTTAACAAAAAGTACCATTTCTTTGTTCATGTAGTTAATAAACCCCCAAACTTCCCATCACAAACTAGAGGAAAAAATCCAAACCTTTCAAACATTACTATATTATCAATAACATAATTACCATTCACCCTAGTTTTTTGCACTAATATTATAACTTGTTCCCGTATAACATTTAATCTATACCAAATACTTTTTACTAAAAAACACATAAACATAGATTTTCGTAAATATAAAAATATATTTTCAACCTAACCAAAAGGTGACCATGCTCTAAAGATATTATACCTTTCCAAATCATTGGTTCATCATTTATTAATCCTCCCTTAATTCCTTTAGGCTTCCAATAATGGTGTACTTCTTGTTATTGCTCAACTGGTATTGTTCTCAGTAGCTCACATTCACTTCTTCATTCCATCCAAACTAACTTCCTCCTTCAAATAAAATGTTTATCACTCATTCCTTAAAATGTCGATTTTACCCTTATGTTCAGAGAATTTGTTATTTCTCGAGGATTTAAGGTTAACTATACCCATGACTTTTTAAACTGTTTGTGATTTGGATCAAATCCTCAACGATCATAACAACCAAGTAGGAAATTACTTATCCCACATTCTTAAGCAAATCCATTCCATTTAAATCAATAGAATGGAAAGGAGGGAAGAGGTTGTAAAACTTGTGAACTTAATAGGTTGCCTTATATATTTTTGAACTAAATAAAAAATTGGTTATGTCAGAATTATACTAAATAATTTATTTTTTTTTTGTATTGTGTGCTTCAATTTTTTTTTATAATAAATCATGTTATAAAAACTTTAAAATAAGCTTCTCACTTTGGTTCTTGCATTTGTGGTAAAATCTGAACCCAACTTCTGAAAGTAGTGTTATTCTGGAGGATACCAACAATATCTTTCACTCCATAAATGTTTTAACCTATCTTTAGTCTTTTATGAGTTTTTTGGATGATTGTACTTTAAAAATAAAGATGCATTTGCAGTTTTCTCACTTGCTAATTTAGAATCAATGAAAAAAATCAAAATAATTACTTACATTTATTTGTAGAGTTTAACTGAAATTGATGGAACATGGTGATTACATCAAATGAGTGTGAAATTGAATTTTGAAATTTTATTAATTTTCTCAATGCTTGGAAAATGTAATGGGATTAGATGATAAGTTAACATGTAAGGTATTTAGTGAGAAATTGCTTCTCTTCTGAGAAAAGTATATCTAAACCATGTGCAATACCAGGGAGAGAGAGGATTTTGTAGTGTGCAAAGCTTAGTTGTGTGGGTTTGGGGCTAAGGCATAGTTGCTCCATTTAATTGAAGTAAAATGAGAGGAAATGAGGCAATGCATACTTTGTAAATCTTAGCTATGAGGATTTGGGGTTCAAGGCTTAGTCACTTCACAATTGAAATAAAATGAGATCAATGAGACAAGGACTTGCAAATTATTAGTTATATGTAATGACATTAAAGTGAGTAAACACAAAGTATCAAAATTCGAAGTAGAATCAACCCTTGTGTATGAAAATTCAGTCAAGCATTTTTTTATGGCTGAATTCCCCCTCAAATATACATTTGATTAATGCAAAAGCTTAGAAAACCACATCTATGTAATGGAGGTATCCCTCTTAGATGCACAAATCTTTCCCCTTGGATTCCCATTGACTTTGAGGTTGTGTTCCCCTACACTCCCATATGCTTACTAGGGATACTACACTCCAACATGACGGATTAAGTAAGATATATTGTGATAAGGGGGATGAGGGTTTCAAAAATTCTTGTTGCCACAGGAAAGTCTTTCCATGTTTAGTTCAACAATATGGAAGCAAAATGCTCATGTAGAAGGATTTATGGTGCTTTTTCAACTGTGGGAAATAGAAATGCCATACATTATGGTGCTTCTTGGTACAATATTACCGATTCATGGAGAAAGATCAATAGTTCCTTGGGTGGAACTATACCAATGTGTGGGTGGGACCAGGCTCATGAGATTCATTTTTTACTACCATCACAATGAGCTACAACCAAATTGACTCACGAGATTCATTTTTTACTGCCATAATAATGAACTACATCCAAATTGGTTATAAAAGATTGCATTGTTAAAAGTTAACTTTTAGCTTTAAAGTTTGACATAATAATTATAAAACCAAATCTCATTTGTTTAAATAACATGGAAACCCATAATATTAGTATTAGATAATTAAACATTAATAAATAAATATTTATAGTTTTTTTGCTTAATTATATAAAATCCAAATCTGAATTTGTTTAAAATTACAACTTACAACATGGTTAACTATTTTGTAATTTTGAAAAATAAAAAATATAATTTTTTGAAATGAGTATACAATAAGATAAGAAAGTATACATTCCATACATTTTGATATATTCATAAAATATAATGTTTTTAAAATTTATAAAAAAATAAATAATTATAATTAAAAAATTTAACGATCATCCAAATTAAAAATTTAATTTTTGCCGCCTTTTATTTCCCGCCTTAGTGTATTTGAATGAATGTTGAATAGTTGAAAAAAAATGAAAGACCATTTTGCCGCGTTTTCTTGCCTGCCTTAGTGTATTCGAATGAATGTTGAGTAGTTGAAAAAAAAGGAAAGACCATTATGTCTTGTTTTCTTCCCCGCATTAGTGTATTCGTATGAATATTGAGTAGTTGAAAAAAAAGGAAAGACTAGAACAAGTTTTCTTCCCCGCCTTAGTGTATTCGAATGAATGTTGAGTAGTCTAAAAGAAGGAAAGACCATGGGCACAGTACAATTTGATCTGTGACTATATGGAAACAGGTACAGGTGGCTGGATTAATCTTTAGGGTTTCTAGATCGATGGCCATTCTTAGAATTGATTTGCAAATTTGTTTTATATTTTCACATGAAATATATGTTGAGTAGTTGAAAAAAAAGGAAAGACCATGGGCACAGTACAATCTGATCTGTGGCTATATGGAAACATGCAAATTTGTTTTATATTTTCACATGAAATATATGTTGAGTAGTTGAAAAAAAAGGAAAGACCATGGGCACAGTACAATCTGATCTGTGGCTATATGGAAACAGGTACAGGTCGCTGGATCAATTTTTAAGGTTTCTAGATCGATGGCCATTTGTTAGAATTTTTTTTTTGTAAGCTAGGGTGGGACTCTCTGATTTACATGTCCATTATGTACCCCTCTACGAGGGAAGGGTAGCCCAAGATTTGAACCCAAGACTTCCGGTTCGGTGAGACTTCATTTTCACGGCCCTTTCCGCTTGAGCTACCCCATGTGGACGACCATTTGTTAGAATTGATTTGCAAATTTGTTTTATATTTTCACATGAAATGTTGCAGTAATTTGTTGGCAGTTATTGTTTCATGGTTGAATTTGGATGCATTGAGAAATAAGATTGAAGAGTATCTCTTCAATGGCTTGCTCACAAAACATGGATCTGTTTTTGTTGGGAAAATTTGGACCACGATGGAGGGATCAGAAGCCTTGGTCTTCTTTCAAGAGCCCAAGAAAATACTTTCACAGGTACCCTTTCTCTCCTTTAATTCCTTCCTTGATTTCAATTGCTTCAAACAATCTACTAAATTTTTCACCTGAAATTAGGTTATTTGGGTTTTGTTTTTTAAGAATTTAGCTTCAAATGAACTAGCCCCACAATTACTATATTGGCAATGAAATTTATATTAAATATACACTGAACTCTTATAGTAGTTTGATAATATACCACACCAAAAATTACAAAAATAGTAGTTTGGTAGTATACCACACCAGTAAAACAACGGAAAAAACAACAACATAGACTTCTTAGAGTAACTCCCTACCCTCCCTCATTTCAATGCAACACAAAAATATTTTCTTGCTCTCTTTCCATTTCACGACAGTTCTTAGTTAGAAATCTCAATTTCAAGCTTTGTTACCAGAAACCGAATGAAAGTCTTTGTTCCTGAAAAAACCTTATTACAAATGGAACGGTATGGAAAACAATGTTTTATACTGTAGTTTTCGTTTTTTAATGCAAGAAATTGGGTTTTCCAAAAACACTGTTTTATGGAAAATGTTAATCTGTTTCATTTGCAATATGGATCTCTTCCCAACGTCGACATGAATCATAAAAAGCATTGGTTTTCTGGATAGTTTTTGAAGGCATTTTCATAATCTATGGTTAGAAGTCAACCATATATAGCTTAGGTGCTAATGGAACAGGTTTGTTGCAAATAGGTTGGGTGTTCTCCCTAGTGACAACACCTTGCAATAGTGCTTAATATATCTTTAACAGTGTTGACTATTTAGGGATTTTATTAGTTAAAGTTATGCTATTTTTTTAATTGTAGCCATTGATGTGTAGCAGTGTATTGTTAAGTTTTTACAATTTTTTTTTGTTATTTTTGTGTTGCTTTTATTTGAAAGTGGATTTAGTGATTGTATCTAATATTTAAAATGTGTATTTTTATATAAAAGTATAAACTTAAATGTATAAGGTTTTTTTATATATATTTTTATAAATAGTAATGTATGTAGATATTTATATATATTTTTATAAATTAGTAGTTAATTAATTTAGTTAATTTTTCTAGTTAATTAATTATTTTATATAAACATTGGGACACAATATTTTTTTTTGCCATTGGTCTGGTTTATAACCTCTCAAATGATTGGAAAAGGATTTTGACAAAACGATCCTGTACAAACTTTTATGAACTATTAGACTATCTATAATATTAAATATCATCAATCAAAGACATTAATTTAATATATAAAAAATAATAATTATCTATTATCCATCCCATTAATAGTTTTATCCCATAAATATTTTTCATCGGTGATAAGAGAAATTATGTTAGGTAATTTTCAATAATAAAGCTTAAGAGAAACAAGCTATTGATTACTATGTCTATAATACAAACATAATTTCAACTATGATAAATATGGAAAGCTTCATAATTACATAAAAATAGTGATAGAAATAATTGTAAATTTATAAAAATAAGCAAGTCTCAAAAATCAAAGTACAAAATAGAAATCCATCATTAAATAAATTTTAAATACAAAACAAATAGGAGTACTACTACAAGAAAATACTCCTCTTCATTTATAAATAAGCAGAGTAGATCTCGAGCATCAAGAGAGATCAAATCTCTCTCTCTCTCTCTCTCTCTCTCTCTCTCTCTCTCTCTCTCTCTCTCTCTCTCTCTCTCTATATATATATATATATATATATACAAACCTCTTTAAGTGAAGAGATTTGATCCTCTCAACGCTTATCCACAGTTAAAATGGATCTAGGTTGCTTTAGTTATTAAACTTTGAATAGGCTACATTGCAGAAAAATACCATGGATAAAAACCATGGGTTAAGAATACCATGGGAAAAAACCATGGGCAAGGAAAGGGTCTCTTGGCACAAAAATCTAACAACCAAAAATATATTAAGAGGGGCCTAGAATAAAATACCTAGATTATGACATTTCTTTTCAAGACTGCAAGGTCTCTCTGGCTTGTTTTTAATTTATGAAAGAAAATTGATGAGAAAAAACTAATAAATTAAATAAATATTAAATACAAAACCATGGAATCTAACAAAACCATGTGCAAAAACTAGCAAATTAAATGAATATAAAGTACAAAACCATGGAATATAACAAAACTATTGGCCATGACATTTTTTCAAAAGTTATTTTAACATAAACAAATCTAGGGACTAAAAAAGAATGGTTTGGTAAGTTCTAACCATGGATGGTAA
>APFE031589000.1:13984-42190 GCA_000404065.3 Pinus taeda | reverse complement strand
AACCTCTTTAAGTGAAGAGATTTTATCCTCTCAACACTTATCCATGGTTAAAATGGATCTATGGTGCTTTAGTTATTACCCTTTGAATATGTTACATTGCAGAAAAATAACATGGACAAAGACCATGGGAAAAAACCATGGGCAAGAAAAAACTATGCACTCGAGAATTTTATGTTTTTTAAATTTTTTTATTTGATTTGATTTTGTTTTATTTTGACTGAGTTAAAATGCCAAATATTATAACATATTCCCTAGGCAGAAAGGGTCTCTTGGCACAAAAACTAACAACCAAAAATATATTAAGAGTGGCCTAGAATAAAATACCTAGATTATGACATTTCTTTTCAAGACTTCAACGTGTCTCTCACTTGTTTTAACTTATGAAAGAGAATTGATGAGAAAAAACTAATAAATTAAATAAATATTAAATACAAAACCATGGAATCTAACAAAACCATGTGCAAAAACTAGCATATTAAATGAATGCAAAGTACAAAAACATGGAATATAACAAAACTATTGGCCATAACATTTTTTCGAAAGTTATTTTAACATAAATGAATCTAGGGACTAAAAAGGAATGGTTTGGTAAGTTCTATCCATGGGTGATAACATTTATTTTTAATTTATTTTAACATAATCATATTTAACAGCTAAAAATGAATGATTTGGTATGTTATAACCATAAGTGATATTTATATATAATATTTAACTAAGTAGAAATTAAAAAAAAATCATAATTTAATAATTTACTTCACTTATTTATATTGATCAACCACACTTGTTTGGATAAACATTGAATCAAATAATAAATTTATAAAAAAAAATTTACAAAATAAAATACTAATACAAAGAAAGAATTCATCAGAAGTCTAACTATTAAAAATTACATAAAAATAATTTACTAATAAACCATATATATGATACATTAAAATAGTTAATATAAAACAGGACTACATATAATAATAATTTAGTCAATGCAAATACAAATATGAGTAGCCATGATACACTTTAACAATAATTATGGTAAATAATATATACTAGCCTAGATCCATCTTAATTTTGGATATACCAACACCCTAAAGGGATCAAATCTCTTTTATAAACTAGTAATGTGTATAGATATTTTATATACATTATTTATAAATTAGTAGTTAAATTATTTAGTTAATTTTTTCTCACAAACTAGCAATTTAATATCTAGTTCAATTATACTTTTAAAATATAATATTATTATTATTTTAAAGATTAGTTTTCTATTATAATGGATTAAAGATAAATTTTTGAAAGTTCTCTTTAGATTTTGTCTTCAAACACATGTTGTAGTATTTATGGTTATGCAAGTGGCAATAGTTTGAGAGAACCCTCTATTTTTGGCTCTATATCTAATGGAGATCAACTCAATCTCCACCATCTTGCTACCCAACCATGAAAACAATAACCCAATAACTATGTAGACAATGATACAATAGATCCCAAATTGAGGTCCACTCATGTCACATCCAAGAATATATACAATGTATGTGGGATCATGTACTCATCTGGAAAATGCAAAGGCTAAATCAAACTTGAATTTGGTGCCAAGTGTTTCTTCACAATTGTATTTTCCAGCCTAGAGGATCAAACATGGGTATTCAAGAATGACTTATGTGAGAAATGGAAGCTTTGTTGATCACTATAAGTATTAAGGAATGGCCAATGTGAGCAGTTAAAGCCTATGAGCAACTACCTATGAACCATAGTATTCAAGAATGTTAATGATGAATGCTTGGTTTTATGTTTCATATTTTTCTTGTTTTTTCTCTCTCCTTGTTTCTTGAATGTGAAACAAATTCTTGGTTGTATGTTTCATATTTGTCTTGTTTTTCTCTCTCCTCGTTTCTTGAATGTGAAATCTCCAAACTCCATTTCTCGTCTTGCTGTCGTTTCTCATTTTGTTTCCCCTTCCTAGTTTCTAGTAACATAGATTTCAAGCCCTTCCTTCTAGCTTTGGTTGAATTTTTGCATTGCTCTCAACTCCGAAAGAAGGTGATAGAAGGGATGGGTAGAAAGCTTGGTACCCGAGATAGAGTTAAAGGGGAAGAAACATTGAGTCAGACACTACAAGATTCCTCTTGTGGGGTAAAAGGATCACAACAAGGCCATAGTAAGCTCCCAAGAGAGAACAAAGATGCTATCGCATGCAGTGGTAACAATCAGAATATGGTGCAATGCCGTATATTAAGGTCCACCAATGACATCATATTAGCAAAATTCTAAGCATGAAAATAGATCGAAACAAAAACAAAAGGGAAACCCTCACTAACTTGTCAGGTCCTCGCTCAATAATTGGGCAATATTTGGGTATGAAAAATTAGGGATCCCTTCTTCAAAGTCCTTGTTTTCTTTTATAGATCTCTTCCTATTGATGGATGGCTTATACCCTCCTCAAAAGGTCATTGGACGAGTGTTGGGCAGTTGCATTCGTTAAACTTCCTGGCAATTGTTTGATTTTTTTTTTAATTTAAAACTTTTATACAGAACTTTGACTTTCGCATTTTGTAATTGGGTGCATATGTTTTCCGCTCATGCCATATTTGTTTAAATAAACTACATATTTATTTTCTTTTGATTACATTTCTCGACTATGGTTGTGGATTTATCATGGACGAGTAATGAAAATAAGATATGTTCCAGGGAATTGAACATATATTTTTTCATTACTTGTATCGATATACTTTGACAGCACGGGCACGAAAACCCAAACCCATCGTTCATCGCACTATGACCGACAGAGGCTTTCCTAGCTGTTGAGCACAACACATAGCCCATATCATTTGAAGGTATACTAGTGTTATTCTTTCACCTTGAGATGGATATATATTTGTTTTATTGCAGTAGGGAAACAACCGCTACATTGCAATACATCAACTATACTCAATGTAAAAAACTATTTTTCCTGTACAACCACGTTGAGAGTAATAAGTATCTTCCCATGTGTCATCATAGCAACAGATTTCGTCTTGCTAATTCATTGTGTTTCTCATTCTAGTGGCCGCCATTATTGTGCAAGTTTCTTCTGTCACTTTTTGCCTCCATGAAAGTTGATAAGCAAATGCTAAGACAATGCTAAATGTCAAATTTTAGCAGACATTTTGAAAACCTTTTTGATCCATTTTCTAACATGGTCCACAATCTACTTTGATAGTACTACAATGTATCTCTTCCAAAACTTGATTGTCTTTCATAGCTAGACAACTAATTTGATAAATGATCTCTTTAAATCTGTCTTGGACTTGAACGTTATTGGATGTTCTTGAAGATGGGCCAAGTGTTCACCCAAAACGTCCAAACATATCAATAACAACACATAGTGTAACAGAAATATTCATCCTCATCCAAATATAAATGTGGAAATATTCCTCTAAAAGCTTGGATTTCCCATACACTGGGGCTACTACTTATATAATCCCTAGTTTTAGTTTCTCTTTATGTATGGCGATTCAGCTGGAATATGTCAAAATATAGAGTTCCTTGATGTCTTCACTCCAACTTCTTGGGTGCCATCTCAAAGAAATACTCAAAGGATATTCCAAATATTATCTTTAGAGGTGGCCATTTCGACCTGAAAGGCCGAGTATCCATGCCATCAGTCACACTCTTCTATGAATGTGTACATTACCAAGCAATTTATCATCAATAAACATTGTTGCAAGACAATAATTGTTCAAATAAATTTCTGAGACGTTCTGGATATCTAAAGAGATATCCTTATAAAGCTCAAGTTCAGCAAATCATCCAACATATGGATCACGAAATAGTGGATCCTCACACTAATATATTCACCATGGGACTGAGACAAAGATATACAAATTGTAAACTCCCTCACGTAGATGAGAAAGTGGTGTTGGAAACTCTCCATGTTAGAATTGACATTCTTACCATATTCAAATGGTGTCCTTACCCAATGTAAACAATTCTTCAATAATATGGTCACTCTCCCACATGTGTCACCTCTCCCAATCCTCACGCTTAATTGGCACACTACACCTATGCATTTCATTCGAGAATGTGTATGTCTTGGGACTTTATATCCACTGTAGTGGGCCTTCATCCCTCTTCTATTACAAAGCAGAATTCTCAGGGTAGGGGAAATCACAACTCCTTGCCCTCCCTCATTTCAATGCAACACGAAAATCTTTTCTTGTTCTCTTTCCATTTCACGGTATTTCTTCAATTAGAAACCTCAATTTCAAGCCCTTCCTTCCAACTTTATTTGAATATTTTCATTTCTATTAACTCCAAAAGCAGGTGATAGAAAGGATGGGTAGAAGGCTTGGTACCCAAGCTAGAGTTAAAGAGGAAGAAACATTGAGTCGGACACTAGAATATTCCTCTCATGGAGTAAAAGGATCACAACAAGGCCATAGTAAGCCCCCGAGAGAGAAAGAAGATGCTACTGCATGCAGTGGTAACAATTAGAGTATGGTGCAACACTGTATATTAAGGTACCATTATCATCCCCTCAAGACTTTGATTGCTAAGGAGAGAGAAAATATTTTAAAATCAGAATCTAGCATTGAGGCTATAATTAGCAAAGTGGAAAGCTTGCACAATTTTGTTTAGAAACCTCATGAGCAAGTTACAGATGTTGATACACTCTTTGATCTCACATCCACACTCCTCGCTACTGTTAACAGATCACAAAACAATGATGGTGATACTCCAGTTGATTTTATTAGTAGTGATATTCTAAGAAACTATAGTGACCAAGCATATGGAAGCAGGTCTTTGGAGGGAAATGATGACCAAATCCAAATATCATGGAGAAATATTGGGCTTTTAGTTGCTTATGTTTTCCAACATGTGGTAGGAATTTTCACTATGCTTAGACTAATGGATAATGAACCCAAGCAAAGGAAAGGTATAATACAGAGAAAACAGACTAAGCCGACAGAAAGCACTTGACTTGAAGCAGTGAAAAAGTCCTTGAAAGATGAAAAATCAGAAACAAACAAGAATATGGAAAGCATATTTAACATTTTGCGAAAACAGAAGCAAGCCAGATAAGAGAATTTGGTTCTAAATAGAATATCATTTTCCCAGACAGTAGAAAACATCTTTGCATTATCATTTCTAGTAAAGGATGGTAGAGTTGAAATAAATGTCAATGAAAATGGAAAACATTTTGTTGTCCCAAAAATTCTCCTAGAGCTATAGAATGGCATTTGGAGAAGTTTCTTACAGCCAATTTGTTTTTTCGGTTTGATTTTAAAGACTAGAAGTTGATGATGGATGTTGTTGAAAGTGGTGAGGAGTTGATGCCTCACAAAACTAATCCACTTATGATTCCTTGTTCTGAGAAGTCTGCAGAGACTCTTATCAGAGGGATTTCAAGAAGCAGGGGCAGAGTGGTACTTGCAACTCTTGAGGTGTAGGAGGATGAATGTGGAAGTGATGGTGGTGGTGGAGGTCTTCAAAGACCAGCACTGAAGAAGTGAAATATGTGTCTCCTATGACTTTTGCTGCTTTTTTGGGTGCTTTTTGTTGGAAACTCTCTATTTCTATCAGTGCACTGTAATTCATACAGGAAGCTAATATTTAATTTAAGCAATCTGGTATATAAACAATGTTATCTTGTTCTCATAATTAGTTATAATTAAGTTTACTGGTAGTGCAAACCCTCGGTCATGTAGTACACCCCTTTAGGCATGGTTCCAAGGCCTGGGCAGAAGACTGTCATCACGTAAAAGGAAATTGTTAATGTAAGATATCAAGTTTGATCTGTTAAACCATGATTAGTCTCCTTGTGACAGTATGTTGTAATTTTATGTTTGAAAAGAATTTTGAGATACCACACAAGAACAAAGTTTCTGATTGTGTAGTTGGTTTAATTTGAGAATACATAGAGATGAGAATAAGGTAAGGCTAGGTGAAAATAGATGTAAATACAAAAGTTCAAAAAACTAGCTAGCAGCCCTTACCATACCCAAACCCTTTTACTAGCACTGCAGGGATAGAGAGATCCACCCAGAAGCATGTGGAGAATAAGTAGGGATATGCATGCTCTGGATTGACTAGTTGCTTGAGCCTAGCTCAAGCAGGCGCAACTAGTAGATGGCAAGAGATTGGGAATATATATCTATTAAGTATGTGTATATGAAATTCATTATTTCCCCTTTCGATTTTGAAGGTGGGAGGAATGCAATGGAGAAAGGGTGATCGTATTTGTCCTCTATACCCCACCTATCAAGACACTAGGATAAGTCCCAATAATAAGAGTTGGGTTCGCTCATAAGTATATGACTGTAAAAGGCCACCATGAACTTTATTAAGCTATGTCATCCTTTAGTTGAGTTTCATCCTTTAGTTGAAGCTTCAAGCAAGATACTCGGCCTCTTCTTGATGTGATATTAAACTTCAAACTTTGGACCTTCTCCCTATAAGAGCACCTAAGAACAACACTCAAAAAAACCTCTCTTTCACACTTTGTACCTACAGCAAAACATAAGACTTCCATGTTGCTTTTAGGGCTTCTTTATTACTGTCTTATGGATCCTTCTTGTAGTGGCTAGGGCCTCCCTTTGACTGTGTCTAGGGACTCTCTGAGTGCTGCTTTAGACCTTCCTTGACTGCGGCTATATGCTTCTTCTTGATGGCTGATAAGGGCCTCCCTCTTGCTACGGATTAAGGCCTCCTTTCCTGTAGATAAGAGACTTCCTGTTGTTGCGTATCTAGCCTTTCTTGACTGCATATTTCTGCCTCTCTTGACTGCATCTTAGGTCTCTCTCTAGACCGTGCCTTAGGTCTCTCTCTTGTTATGGCTAAGCCTCCTTTTGATTATGGTTAGGGCTGCCTTTTACTGCAGCTAGGGCTTCCTTTTCGACTGTGGCTAGAGCTCCTTTAAGACTGCGTCTAGGTCTCCCTTCATGACTGCAGCTAGGACTCCTTTGTGACTGCAACTAGGGCTCACACTATTGCAACCTGCTAGCCTCACGCTGCCTGGGGACTCCTGCACTATAGCACTCTCTGTTGCTCCATCAACATCCATCTCTACCCACATCCGCTAGTCCTACTATTCTCTCTTCGGGTATCCCGTACCAAGGTATAATCCAAGAGGTTGGGTACCTCAAGTATCTGCCCCTCATTGCTTGTAGTCCTCCTGACTACAACTCGATGTCTCCCCACTTCTTCTCTAGATGTACATGAGCACTCCCTGTAGTCCCTAGCATGCCCTGGGACACCACTAGTGCATTAACTATGCTAAAAGTTCACTTTCTTGTTAATTTGACCATGAATATCTCTTCTACGGCTCCAACACATATATACTCCTAAACATAATTAAATCAAATAGCTTGCCATTCTCAAGTTCTACCTTTAAAGTACTGATTTTTGACTCACCCTTTAAAACACTTTTTTACCACTCTATTTTATTTTGTTTTGTCAAGAGAATTGACAGGACCTTCCCATCCTCTGTTTTACATAATCAATAACCATCCATCAATGATATAAAGAAAAACATATACAAAACAAAGGCCAAAGATTTTCTTGTTGTATAACTATGTTCTAGGACTCATCTGACCTTACTGGTGCAAAGAGTTCACCCTTAAAAAATAACATCCACGTGGAATTTAGACATTTTTTAAAAATCAAGCTCCAAGTAAACCAATCAAAATATGAACATCCTTTTAATCAATAAAATCTCTGACTTAAAATAAAAGTGGCTTAGAATTGAATGTTATATCAACCATGTCAAGTAAATAACATCGGGTGAGAAATACAATCCATGCATACTGGATTAGTGAAATAATTGATCCATGCTGACAAGCTTTCACTGGATTTTTTCATCAATTGTTCATAGAATATGCAAAATATTTCATTGTCAAAATGTGGCAAAAATTACATTTCTCTTGATTTATTTTTTCATTGTTCATGACAAGATAATCATGTTACAAGAATGAGGCATCCTACAGTTTGTTTCAATTTTTGGATATTTTTTTTCCTCCCATTTTTTTACAAGGATGTAGATTTGATTTTCATGTTGACGGTTTTTGCATGTATCTTCTCTAGCCCCAAATACTGGTAAGGAGCGGATCTTGAGAAGTAGTCATGGAAACAGACTATCAGAGGTTAATATTACAATACCACTTCCACCTTGTATCAAAAAAAGTTTAATGGTAAGTGACATAAAGAAGAGTTATTTAACGACAGGGTTGAAAGGGCAACCTCATGTCTTAGTTCTAAGTCATTTATTTGCATTTCTTAGCTCTAAGTCATATATTTTTGAGCT
This sequence comes from Pinus taeda, assembly GCA_000404065.3. Lineage (NCBI taxonomy): Eukaryota > Viridiplantae > Streptophyta > Pinopsida > Pinales > Pinaceae > Pinus > Pinus taeda. The sequence continues at coordinate 33,921 of APFE031589000.1, read as the reverse complement.
TTACCAGATCAATTATTTCACTAATCCAATATGCATGGATTGTATTTCTCACCCGATGTTAGTTACTTGACATGGTTGACATAACATTCAATTCTAAGCCACTTTTATTTTAAGTCGAAGATTTTATTGATTAAAATGATGTTCATATTTTGATTGGTTTACTTGGAGCTTATTTTAAAAAAATGTCTAAATTCCACGTGGATGTTATTTTTTTAGGGTGAACGCTTTGCACCAGTAAGGTCAGATGAGTCCTAGAACATAGTTATACAACAAGAACGTCTTTGGCCTTTATTGTGTATCTGTTATTCTTTATATCACTGATGGATGGTTATTGATTATGTAAAACAGAGGATGGGAAGGTTCTGCCAATTCTCTTGAAAAAACAAAATAAAATGGAGTGGTAGAAATGTGTTTTAAAGGGTGAGTCAGAAATTAGTACTTGAAAGGTAGAACTTGAGAATGGCAAGCTATCTGATCTGGATCTAGAGACACAACAGACCGTGGAAAAAAAATGATGGTATTGACGAGTCTTCCCATAAAATAAGCTCTAATTGTTAGACCACAACCCAAATTTCAGTTATCTGCAATGGAAATAGTGGTTGTAGCTTTATTTGTATGAATAATGACTTTGGCCGTTGTCCTTTTCATTTCCTATGAATGATTTTGATTTTCAAACTCCAACTAGTTTGTTGTTAAATTAAGTAAAGCTTTGATGACAAACTTATAGTTTTCAAATCTCTTTTCTAAATAAATTTTCTTGAGCAAATTTGTCTTTTTACTTTAGGTACTGTAGATTGCTACTGTGTGACATATGCTATGATATAATTGCCTGGATAAATAGATAGAAGTGTTGTACAACATAGTCGTTTCTAAATATAAAGAAACAGTATTTCCAAATACAAAGTTTATTAATTAAGAACATCTTTTAGACTTCTTTGCTATGTTATGATTATATTTCGGTAGGGGATTTTGTGTACGCTAATATTGTGTTGTCTCTTTGGTTTTTTTCAAGTAACAATGGTTAATAAGGAATGTGTTCTTGAGCAGCAAACACACATCTTATTCTACTATCAACAGGAAAATCCATGGTTTTTAGGCATGGCAAAAAAAACACAGATGCTAGTGGGATATCCAAAGTCCGTGTTGGATGAATTTAATACTAGTGATGATTTTGATTCCTTGTCAGATAAAGAATGTCATCAGTCAAATTCAAATAAACAAAAGCAACTCAAGAATGAAGGTGAAGCTATTGCTTTCTGTCCAAGTCAATTTCTTTTATTTGTTGGTTGTTGTCATGTTTTGAGTGTGGACTTGTGAAATTCCAAATTCCATGTTGGTTTATGTAAAGGGGATCTCCTCTCTCTCTCTCTCCCTCCTCTCCCTCTCTCTCTCTCTCTTCTCTTCTCTCTCTCTCTCTCTATATATATATATATATATATATATAATATATATATATATATTTCATCATATGTCGTTCATGGTTTTTGGAGATCCGTGTTACATTTGTACAGAAGTTTAGATATCATTCAGATATCTAAACACCAAACAACAGCAACATTGAGATTTTTCTTTCACTCAGCCTATAACATATTGCATATGTCTTCATCAATGTTCTTCTTCCATATGTTATCAACTTATGACATTTCCTTTGCAATATTTGGTGCATTTTCTAGTTATAGGTCATTTATAGATTATAAATGTCTTCAGACTTTCACTTCTAATTGAGTATTCAACTGAACATTTTGATTCTCTTATACATAATTATTTTTTCCTCCACCCACTTTTCATAACTTCCATAACCATTAGGTAGGGACTTGCAGCTTCGATGTTACTTTGCTTGCTTAGTAAAATATTGTCGAGACTTTAATTTATTGAAAGTTGTAGAATTTACGATTTATGAAGTTTTAAGGTCTAATTTTAAAAGTCTAATTCTTTAAAGGGTGCTAGCTCAATGGAAGAGCACATGCTTTACAAGCAGGAGGTTGGTGGTTTGATTCCATTGTGCCCTGACATGATCCATATGGAATGAGCGTTTGACCATCACTAATGAGCTTTGGTGACATTTTTCAATCGTCACCGAAATATGAAATGGTGATGGTCAACGAACGCCACCATATATATGCATCAACAGCGACGAACCTCAAAGGTCTGTAACCATAAATCGTTTTTGTTGATATGAAATGGTGACAGTTGATGTCCATCATTATAGTCATTATTCGTGATAAACCTTGAAAGTCACCACAACACCTATACTTATGGCAATGCCGCTTTTGGTGAGGGTCAACAAACGTCACCATATATATGCACCACTAGTGACGGGCATGAAAGATCCATCACAATAAATCGTTGTTGTTCATATGAAATGGTGAGTATCACTATCCGTCATTATAATCAATATTCACAACAGACCTTTAATGCCACTATAACACCTATACTTTTGGTTCTAGAAATTTCACCTGTAGATCAAACTGATATATGCAATGTACTCAAGCATAATACTTGATCTAGTTCTACAAAACATTAAGCAGAAGCATAATCGATTTCATGAGCAACATCAAGCATAAACATATATAATTGAGTAAGAGAAATAATCAACCATAACACAAGATTTATCACTGGGGAAAGCACCAGCATAAAACCCCAACACTGCATTATCAATCAAGTGGAAATCCTCTTCAGGTTACAAAAAGAATCAGCTCAAGAGCTATCCTATTCTTTCAGCAATTAGAAGATGAAGATCATAGACTACCTAGGCCTCAATATATAGGCCACAAGTCCTCCAATCTCCTATATCACGTAATTCTCTTAGAAATAAATCCTTTTCCATGCAAGAAATACTTACCTAAAATATCCTAGCAACTGATAATACACTGTCCCACTATCTGAACTCAACTGGGTCTTTGTCTGAACTGATATGCATCAGTTATCCATCAGAGAATACTCAATTATTTGAAAATAATAGTTGTCACATGCATGCAAGCATTAACAAACTATATCTCATTATTTTAACAACTTGTTGAAATAATCTAACTCGACTTGACTAAGATAAACTAAGTCAACTGATTTTCTCAATATAGAACTGAACCTTATCCCCTTTAATCAAGGGATAAAATCCTAAATCAAGAGAGAAAATAATTGCATGATCTCACAAAGACTTCAAGTTTAATTTTCTATAACTAATTATCTCATGGAGATTAATTAATTAAAATTTTAAACTGTTATTAAGACCAAATTCGTTTTTACTTCCTATAGTTAGACTAGGGACTGCTGAAAATAGGAAGGGACCCAGAAATGCTATTTTAGAAGTTTCTATTTTTAGCAGTTTCACCTCTCACCCAAGGTGGCCAAAATTCTCATTGGCCAAACTGCTATTTTTAGACATGTTATTTTTAGCAGATCTATTTTTAGCACTTTCTAAATTTAGCATTTCTTGTTGCACATTTTTCAACACTCCCTCTCAACAAGAATGGTTTCCTCTCGAACTCGATCGTGTAACTCTGGAATGTTCTAGATGCAACACATCTACAAAGTGCGATTGCTCCAGCAACACTCGGAACAAAAAACTCCCAACTGACCACTCCGTTGGGCTAGAAACATACTCTAATACTGAAGCTCTACCTGCTGTTGAAAAGTGTTCCCTCTCTGACCTCTGTGCTACTGCAACATCTCCATGCATCTCGCACCGTTGCACACCTCTCTGTGTTACCCTGCACTGGTGCAACACACTTGTGCCTCTCGCATCGCTGCAACCTGCTAGCTCTACACTGTCTTGGGATTCCCTGCACTACAGCTCTCTCTGCTGCTCCATCCACATCTGTCTTTACCCAATCAATCAGTTCCTGCTACTCCACATCGGGGCTCTCGTAGAAAGGTCTCATCCAAAAGGTTGGGTACCTCAAGGATCCTGCCCCTCCTCCTTGGGACGATCACTCTATATCGCCCCACCTCCTACCTGGAGGTATGGCTACATATGATCCCTCTTCCCACCTGGCTCGAAGTTTCTCGCTACTGGAGGTCTCTGCATGAGTAGATGTCTCTAATCGATTTCCACTCAGCTTCCCCTATTGTGGCTGCTCCACAACCTCTTGAAGCTGCTGCACCAATCATGACTCCTCCAAAATCGTCTGAGACTTCTTCTGGAGCTGCATGTTGAGAGGTAACATACCCTCCCTCTCAACCACCAAGTCTCCATTAGTTGCCTTACTGCTCAAGGCTTTGCATGCATCTTGAACCTCAAGAACATACAGGTTCTTTAACCGTGAACCAATCTGCTTCACCTGGTAAGTGATGATGTGTATAAGGAAAACCTTTCCCTTACTAAAGACTACATCATAGCCTCTGTCTTCCAGCATCGCGATCGACACCATGTTTCTCTTCAATCCTGGTACATACTTGACATCAGTCAAGGTAAGGTGAGCTCCATGCTCCCTCTGAAAAATAACCATGCCTACACCTGAGACACTATACTTCTCATCATTACCCATCGTTATGAGTATCTGGAGATCTTTCTCCTCCAAAGCACTGAACAAACTCTTGTTACCGGTCATGTGGAAAGAAGCTCCACTGTCAAGAAACCAACCACTTCCCACCATAGATGAAACCATGCATACGAAGAGTGTGAAATCTAACTCAAACTGTGAAGCAAGTGCCTCACCTTCATATCCTTCCCCGGATCCCTTCTTGGATTTCTTCTGTGGACAATTTGCAACATAATGGCCCACCTCATGACAAGAAAAGCATCACACTTTCAATTTGTCAACCTTCTTCCCACCATTGGAAGAATTGGATTCGAAAGAGAAACCTTCTCCTTCCCCTTATTTTCCTTACTCGCTAAGGCACAGTTTTCCTCATCCTCCATGGATGAAGAATCATCTCTAGTGCTCTATCTGATCTCCTCCTACATCAAATCTAACCATAGTTGTTCCCAATCTGGTAGTTTCTCTCTTCCATTAACAGAGTCCTAGTAGTTATGCCAACTCTTAGGAAGGCCAAGGAGTGCTAGACTCACCATATCATCATCAGCTGTAGTGACCCCTACACTTTCAAGTTCATCTCTGTAGGTGGTGAGCTTGTTTAGGAATGTAGAGATAGTGTCACCCTTTTCACACTTGATCTTGTGAATTTTTTCCTTCAGTGCCAACTTCCTCTGATCATTGCTATTTTGATATAAATCTTTCAATGTTTTCCACATTGCATGTGGAGTCTCCTTCACATGGAGGCTCGAAATTATGTGATCTCGAACTCCCTCCAGGATGATTCTCCTAGCTCTAGCCACACACTTCTTCCATTCCACCAGTTGAGTGACTTCTTGATCAATGAAGTCCTTAAGGCCATTATCTTCCAATATTGCCTCCATGCGATCCTTCCAAGCTATGTAGTTTGAGCTGCCATCAAGGGCATACTCAAGCCTCAAACCATAGAAAGCCATCAGTGAAATGGATGTGATAAGAACTTGAGATCTATATCCCGAATAATAAACTTTGAATTTCTCTTGCTTGTATACTATTCTTCCTTGATCATCTGTGCTCCAATACCATGTAGAAATCTCACCTATAGATCAAACTGATATATGCAATGTACTAAAGCATAATACTTGATCTAGTTCTACAAAACATTAAGCGGAAGCATAATCGATTTCATGAGCAACATCAAGCATAAACAGATATAACTGAGTAAGAGAAATAATCAGCCATAACACAAGATTTATCACTGGGGAAAGCACCAGCATAAAACCCCAACACTATATTATCAATCAAGTGGAAATCCTCTTCAGGTTACAAAAAAGAATCAACTCAAGGGCTATCCTATTCTTTCTGCAATCAGAAGATGAAGATCATAGACTAACTAGGCCTCATTATATAGGCCACAAGTCCTCCAATCTCCTATACCACGTAATTCTCTTAGAAATAAATCCTTTTCCATGCAAGGAACACTTACCTAAAATATCCTAGCAATTGATAGTACACTATCCCACTATCTGAACTCAACTAGGTCTCTGTCTGAACTGACATGCATCAGTTATCCATGAGAGAATACTCAGTTATTTGAAAATAATAGTTGTCACATGCATGCAAGCATTAACAAACTATATCTCATTATTTTAACAACTTGTTAAACTAATCTAATTGGACTTAACTAAGATAAACTAAGTCAACTGATTCTTTCAATATAAAAATGAACCTTATCTCCTTTAATCAAGGGATAAATTCCTAAATCAAGAGAGAAAATAATTGCATGATCTCACAAAGACTTCAAGTTTAATTTTCCATAACTAATTAACTCATGGAGATTATTTAATTAATATGTTAAACTACTGTTAAGACCAAATTCGTTTTTACTTTCTATCGTTAGACCAGGGATTGCTAAAAATAGAAAGGGCCCTAGAAATGCTCTTTTTAGAAGTTTCTATTTTTAGCAGTTTCACCTCTCACCCAAGGTGGCCAAAATGCTCGTTGGCCAAACTGCTATTTTTAGCATATCTATTTTTATCACTTTCTAAATTTAGCATTTCTTGTTGCACATTTTTCAACAGACGCCACCTTTGGTGATGTTTAGTTTTTTGTGACGGAGGCTATGGTCTGTCACCATTGCTCATATGAAATGGTCATGGTCGCTATCTGCCACTATAAATCATTATTGGTGATGGACTTTGAATGTTACTACAACACCTATACTTTTGGCGACGCCACATTTGGTGATGTTTAGTTTTTAGTGACAGAGGCTATGGTTCATCATCATTGCTCATATGAAATGGTGACGATCACTATCCGTCATTATAAATCATTATTGGTGATAGAATTTGAATGTCACTACAACACCTATACTTTTGGCGACACTACTTTTGGTGATGTTCAGTTTTTGGTGACGAAGGTTCTTTTGACCATCACCAATGAGCTTATGGTTACATTTTTTCCCCTCACCAATGTCCTTTTTTCTTGTAGTGACGAAAACACACCATACAAACCTTCAAAATTAGCTACAAGTCCCCTAAAAACCATCCCAACTTTTTTGGTCACCAACCCCTGGGTCTCATTGAGATTTTAGACCACTTGACCCTTGGACGCTCCCATGCCATGGACCTAACAATGTCCAAGAGGATCTGGATGCTCTCATGATAAGGCATGCCAACATCCAGGGACTATTTTACTCAGTGTTGTGCCAACTTCTCCAAGATTTGAGCCACTTTTTCAGGCCCAAAGCCTAGGTCGCTACCCAAAATTGAATGACTCATTCAAAACATAAAGATAACAAGGAAAAAATGAGGCAAATGAAAATATTTAAACAAGCCCTTGAAAGGACCCCTACTAGCCATGACAGGCATTTCGTTAAACATATCATGAATATGCAATCTACAGATGTAAATAACAAATCTAATCATAGGGGTCTCATTCTTAGTTGAGAATTGCTAAGAAGCATTGATGCCTCAACACATTAATTGTCATTTCATCCATTAGGTCATAGATATATTGTTCATTCATTTACTAGTAAAAACATGATGAGAGCCATACATAGATACTATCATAAAACATATAAATAACCAACATAATAGCAACAAAAATACCAAGGAAATAACAACCATATAATCCACATATAAACTAGTATAATACTCATCAAAATACAAGCAGAAATAACCACATACTCATGATACAAAATCAAAACCCGAGATGGGGCTTCCACGTTCCACCCCACTTTAGAATGGCTTAGCCAAATCTCTCTTCAGCCATTCACCCATGTTCCATATTCCAAGCATGAACGTGGTATCTCAAAAAACACATCAATCCAAAACCATTCAGGGCTTCCAGAGGCCAAGCAACTCAACCCATAAAATAGTGATTCCACCTCACAGTCGGACATCTCAAAACCATCATCATATTTGTCTCTACCCAAGCCTTCCAAGGCTCTAGAGTGTTTGTTCCAACCAAGACTTCTGTGAATAGTAACTCAACCCACAACTATCATTGGGCTTCCAAATTGTTTGCCCAACTAGGGCTTCCAGGACTAGTAACTCAACCCACCAAGGGTTCCCAGTGTGTTTGTCCAACCAAGGTTTCCAAGACTAGTAACTCAACTCAAGCTGTTATAGGGCTTCCAGATTGTTTATCCAACCAGAGTTTCTGGGAACTAGTAACTCAACCCAAGCTAAGGGAAACATGAGAGCCAACCAGAAAAACAATGAAATAAACCCATAATCTCCATGGCTATCTAGGAAATGGAAAGGCTAGGCAATCCACTACCAATCTAGGAAATCCTCCATTCCACGGACATATCATGACCAATAATCCACATGCATATTCCATGTATGTAAAAACTAATGAGAAAAACATACATGCAACTTGGTACCTACAAGAAAAACCCAATGTAGTTGCTAATCCCGATGTCCTCTTGCGCTTTCCTACTCTTCCTTTTCCTTCTTGCTCCAAAACTACAAGTATGCCACACTCTCCAAGAGTGCTCCAAGAAAACTCTAAGTATCCAAGAGTATGAGAGAGACAGAGAATAATGAGAGAGCTCCATTGAATTGACAAAAGTCTATGTACTGATCCTCAGAAGAATTTTTATTAATGAGGCCCCTATTTTCTTCATTTTCCTCCTCACATGCAACCTGTGACCTTTCACCTCCCTTTTCTCCTAATTTCCATTATTTCCTTAAATAAATGTGCCAAAAATGTCATTTTCCCTTTCCAAAGCCTTAGCCATTTCCTTTTCCGAGTTCCTTAGCCATAGTAACTGACATCAACACCCACACTAGGATGTCTCACCCAGCATGAAGCTTGGAATAAGTGTACTATAAACCGTGGTTATTGTTGAGCCTCAAAACTGCCCTTTCGTTAACAACTCTTCTCATCCCTTTTCTTTGTTTTTCCATGAAGAAATGCATTCTTATCATTAGTAACCAGTATATATTTCCTTAAGGAGGACACTTAGTGATTTACATGTTATGCTTTTATGTTCTACTAGTTGAATAAATTTTTGTCTTTTAGCTATGGCACACAACCTATTCTGTAACTAATCGGTTGTTTCACAGCTACTTTCACGCTTTAATAGGTTCCAGGTGTTAGAAGGAGAAACTAACTACATGGGTAGCTTGGAAATCATCATGACATGGATCGTGTCCTATTCACCTAGTCCAGGTCGACAAGGAAGATGGTACAAGACTCCGGTCAATGGAGAAGTGAAACATAGAGAGCGAAGGCAACATGACTCTATTTCATGGATAATCAACACGTTTCACAGTGATGGGAAGCGTTATTCGAAACAACTTCTTGAACCCACGGACTCCAACAACCATCTGTGCAACCTAATCCAACAACCATCATCTTGGATTTATGTCTCCAGCAGCCGAGGAAGAAAATTTCGTCTGCCTGTCTTCTACGTGTTTTTGGCTGTAGCTTATTTTTTCCCACAAACAATTGCATAATTGTCTTATAAATACCTGTGTAAAGAACTCAGAAGGAGTTCAAATTTCCGCATGTATTAAGCTCAAACTATTGCTATGTAATTTTGAAAAACCCATTTCTTGTTTTAATATGAAGACCGCAAGTTTTATGGATATGTGAAGGAGTTTCTTGGAGTTTGATTAAGTACACATAACCTAATCAGTTGCAGAGGGCCCCTGTGTTGACTGGGGTTTTATTTCATTTTGTTTTATCCTTTCTAGTTAACTGTAAATTCATCATTTCTTCCATAGTGTTCATAACCATTTTTCATACTAACCTTGTTTATAATGCCCTTTTTTATCATTTCCTTACTAATGCAGAATAGTTTCTTTCAGTGCAGAGTAACTCCTTTTTGCTTAATTGTTTTCTAGTTTTTATCAGTAGTTAGAAGTTGAAATTTAGTAGTGCAATGTAGTTTGTTTTATTTACTGTTTCACTAGTCTATAAGTTTTCAGTTAGATTGATCAGTGTCATTACAGTTCTTGCCATTTTGTTACTAGTTTATTGACTCATGTTGTAGATGAATGTTTCTAAAGAGCCCTTCTAGTTGATAACTCATCTTAAACAAAATGGTTGAATACTTCATTCATGCAATGAGTCTTTTCTGCATTTTTGTATTTATCTTCTCTTAGAACAATGAAGTACATAATTCCTCAAAATGTCATCACAAGGAGGTTTTTCTCCCAAAATTGAGAGGCAGAGTAACTAAGCACTTCATTTAGTTTTGTTTCCATAGTAGATTAGACATTAGTTGCAATTTCACTTTCAGTTTTAGTATTTCATTTAGTTTTGTTTCCATTTTAGATTAGACATTAGTTGTAATTTCACTTTCAATTTTAGTAATTCATTTGGTTTTATTTCCATAATAGATTAGACATTAGTTGCAATTTCACTTTCAGTTTTAGTGTTTCATTTAGTTTTGATTCTGTAATGGAATAAACAGTAGTTGCAATTTTACTTTTTAGCTTTTAGTTCATGATTTGGAAATAATGATAAGAGTAGAAATAGAAACTCTGTTTTCATTCCTTGATTAAACTTTGCTTCCAAATCTTACTTAAGCTCTTTTAGTCTCATTTGTTTAGGTTCTTAGCAGTCTTTACAAATGTTAGATTTAAGATTTTGTTAGTTACATTGTAAATCATTAGGGATTAAAGGATCAAAAACCCCCAAAACAACATAAAACATAAAAACAATGAAGTAAGAAGGGTCATCTAGCACAAATAGTGCACTACACTTCATCAGTTTATGATACTTGGATTGATAATTTATGTAGAGCAATTTAGGACACTAAATTGACCAAACAGTTATTATTTTTCTTTTATTATTTTATTACATGGAATTTTCACCAGGTTTGTTACAGTGGGTTGAATTACTAATCCTAGAAGCCTTGGTTGGAAAATGCTCTAGAGCTCAACGATAACTATGGTTTGAGTTACTAGTCCTAGAAGTCGGGTTGGAACAAATGCTCTAGAGCCCTGGACAACTTGGATGGTGACTCATATGGTGATGGTTAGCGATGTCTGGCCATCAGTCAGAATCATTGGTTAAAGGTTGAGGTGGTTTAGCCTCTGGAAGCCTTGGTTTGGTTTTCTTGTTTTATTCCATGAGATCCCACATTCATGCCTGGAATATGGCATGAGGGTGATTTATTGAAAGAGATATTTTGTTCAACACAATCTATCATTGAGTGGTATGTGGAAGTCCCTGAATTGGTTGAATTTTCGTATGTTAATAAGATCTCTTTTCCTCTTATGTTCTATGGGTAAATATACTTGTTAGTATGTGACTATTATGGTTGTCTTATTACTTTTGTTTACCCGGTTATTTGCTAGTTATAATTATGGTTATATGATAGTCTTGAGTTATGTATCTCATCATGGTTTGGTTAGGAGATGAAATGTTAATGAATGAATGACCTAATAGATGAGAATGAAACTAATGTGAGAGGGCATCAAACCTTCTTAATGATTCTCAGATAAGTATGAGGTCCCTATGCTAAGATGTGTTTTTATGACCTTTACATTACATGTTCATCATGTGTTTGGTGGAATATATGTCATGGTTAGGGTGATTCAGGTGAGGTTCTTGTTCTATTTTTTGTATTAGAAGCCTTGTCTTCATTTTATTTATCACATATAATAATTTCATCAAGTTCTGGGTAGAGATCTGACTCCTAGCCCTTAAAAAGTGGCTTAGAATTTGGGGTCGCTGACACATACCTGCTTGAAAAATGATACATCCGCATGGATGCCTTGCTATGGGAGAAATTGGAGGGTTACATTCGCATGGATTCCTTGTCATGGGAGAAACTAGAGGTTAGTTCAGTCAAGAAGAAAGTTAACTCAGGGGTTGGGCACCTGGAGTGGTTGGTTAGCCCCTGGGTGTCCTGTAGCTTATGAGGAAGGTTAGCTTGGTCTTGTTTTTTCGATTTCACTTCCTTAAATATCATTGGGGAGTTGAATCATATCATAGTAACTCTTCGTCGCATATTTACCTCGGTGGACCGATTGTCTTGGGTAAGTGTGTGAGGAGGGTGTTACAAGTTGGTATTAGAGCTTTCGGGTTCAACACTTGGACTAGATGGGCAGAATGTGTTTGTCATGCATGCATGTAGGTTGTATATGTTCTTTTTATGTATGTATGTTGGTGTTCATTTCTACAGTTATGTTTTCATGTGGAAATTGATGTTTTATTGTTGGAATGTGGTCATCATGAGTGCATGTCGGTTATGCATTTTTTATGCATGTCAGTGTCTATATGTTTTTATGCATGCATTGTCGTGGTTATGGTTGTCATGCATGAGCTCATGGTATGTAGTTGGTATTATCATGCATGGTAACTGGATAATGATTGAGATGATGTTATGTATTTCTATGATTATGCTTGTACATGTATTCTGTTGATCTAGTTGATCTTGTAGACAAGATATCCTCCCTTGATCTATATTGAGGTATGTTGGTTATGTTCATGTTTTGGTTTAGATGACATTATATACTTGCAGGAAGAAGAAGATAAAAGATGAATAACTAAATGGTGGATTATAGCTCACGAGATTCTCCCTATACATCAAATGAGCAGCATGGTGATGATTTATCCACTCACATAGTAGACACCATGAGAAGTTTGAAGAAAAAAATAAGGAGTTGCAAAGTAGATAATGAACGAATCATTCATTCACAAGAGATACTTGTCAGGGCATGAGAGGAACAAGTAGAGGTTAATCTAGTTATCCTTCAAAGTTTTCCAAACTTGCAAAGACATGGACCATTTAGGATTAGTCATGGATAGGAGGATATAACTAATGGAGCATATGGTAGCAGGTCTCATGGTGGGCACTAGTTGGATGGAGATGACACAATTAGATATGGTAGATTCTTGGATACACCTAATAGATGGGGCAGTGGGAATGGTATTTACTCTAGTTATACTTCAGACAGGTACCATGGTTCTGATCACTATCATCCTTATAGGAGTGACAAGGGATATTTATCATATGAGTTCAAGAAAGCAAATCCACCTTCATTTTATGGAGAAATGAAGAAGTCACAAGATGTAGAAGTGTGGTCACTTGGGATGAATAAGTTCTTTAGATTGCATGATTACTCAAAGAACATGAAGTTAAACATAGCTACATTCAGTTGTAAAGGTAAAGCAAACATTTGGTGGGAGAACGTGAAGAATGTTAGAGGTATTTTCATGAAGAGGAGTTGACTTGGAGTGATTTTGAGAGATTTTTCAAGAAGAAGTACATATCAGAGAGGTACTATGATGACAGAGCAAAATAATTCTATGAGCTAAAATTGGGGTCCATGACCGATGAGGATTACACTAGCAAATTCTTGGAATTATTGAGGTATGTGCCTTATCTTAAGGAGAAGAAAGCAAAGATTCAAAGATTAATCAGTGGGTTGTCAGTAACATTCAAAGATAGAATTGAGTTATGATGCAGGAACATTTAGCCCAAGGAAAATCATTGTAATTAAGTAGACATAGGGGGGTCATGTATTTTTAGGAAATAGTTTTCTAAGTCTCAAGTTAATGTAATTTAGGCCTTTTAGTGATTTAATTAGATAATGGGGGGAAATTGTAAGTGCTCTTGAATAAATGAGAACATGAGTGGGAAGTAATGCCAAAAGTGTCCAAAGCCACCAATAACTCTTAAAGTAGTCCACGATTTGAGGGGCGAGAGAGAGACTTTAGGAATTAATGGAAGTAGAAGTGGACAGAATATTTAGGAGTCAATACAGAGGATTTAGGAGTCAGTTTAGGATTTACCCTAGAATTAGTTCAACAGAACCAATGTTGGCATATATGTAAGCCTACAGGCAGAGTCAAAAGAGAGAGGCCACTGATAGTGAAAAATTAGGCCTGTGTGAGACAGAGGAGTCTCGAATGTAATCTTTGTTTTTACATATATATACAAAGTTTATTTCCTGACTGTGTCAGTATGCTAAGGAAGTATTTCATGTATGAATTACTTGTGAATTTGTAGGCTCTGCAACAGATTGCAGGCAGAATTTTGAAGGACGCAGAGGAACAGAGTTGATTCTGAGGAATCGTAAAAGGATCCTTGAATCAAATTGGGGAAAAGAGTGAAGCTCTGAGGTGAAAGCGAAGTGAGATTCACAAAGGAGTAAAGCTCAGGAGGATTTGTGCAATAAAACAGCAAGAAGGCCGAAGAAGAGAAAACCACAGAAGAACTGAAGTCTAGCACAAAAACTAAGTGAAAAAGGAAGAAGAGAGAAGTGAAGTTCGACGCTCAGCAACCATTAGATCTCAAGGATCAATGGTCCAGATGATGTCACTAAAGATCAGACAGAATATTATTGCATCGGTGGAAACCATTGGGACAAGGACTGGAATGGGTCTTTGAATAGAGGGATTTGCAACGTTGCGATATCGCCGACAGCGATAATCGGTGATCAGCGATTGGAATTATCGGCAATCGGGTGTTGGGATAATATGAGTGCAGAGGTATGTGATATACGACGAAGGCAGAACCAACGATATTTATGGTCGTGGTTGTAATAGATTTGAGTTCTGCTTTATATGGTCCGGAGCAGATTTCCTTTGTATTCCCGTATTTATGTATGGTCGAGTTTTTAGTGTAAAAGAGTCAACATATGCGTTCCGGTAGTGGAATATCAGAGTTGGAGGGGTAATGTAAATATATATGTGATGTGCAGTGATGGATGCGATGGCCGATTGCCATGAGGTTTAACCTCGGGGACTGTGCAAAGTCCGTGACAAAGGAAAAATGTATGGTTTGACAGTATTCCTTTGTAAATGGGTTTAAATGGATAAAGTGCAATATGAAGGAATTATGGGTTAAGTCCATGGTATAACCAACCTTAAAGGGTGGTTTAATTATAAATGTGGGACTAAGATTTAAAGAAGGGTTATGAGGGTTGAATGAACCTGATAATGAATGATTAAAAGTTTAGGCGGGTGTATGTGTCCCGAAGGTCCCGATAAGAAGGATATAAGGGAAGACTTTAATAAAGTCATAAACAAAGGCTCGAGGCCTATTTAATAGTCTTGATAGGAGGTTTTGGCGAGGTGATTGAGTTCCGATAAAGGAACTGTTATGTAGGGCCTTAACCATTCATGTATATTGAAGATTTGACTCCAATGCAAAGTTAAATACCTGGGACAGAAGTGTTATGCATATTAATGCATACTGTGGGTATGTGCGGGTCTTACCCTGCACCATTAGAGGTATCATAGAAGAATTGAAATCAGAGCGAGGAAATATTTCTACGAAAGGGAGTTTGCACATAGAAGAAGGTAATGTGCATAAAGTTAAATGGATGAATGATAGAGATTATAGTGGAATATTGTAGCGGTACTAGCAGAGGCTTGGAATAAACAGAACAGAGGAAAGAAAAAGAAAGATTACTTAATGCAAGTTCTGAAGGAAAGAGGACTTGGAGACAAAATATAGGGAAATCCATTAAAAGTGCAGAAGAATGGGTGAAACAAGATCATGCTGAGATCTTGAAGGTGAGATAATGTGTTCTGTTTTAAATTTACAATGTGTGTTTATATACTAATGCACAGGTGACAACAAGAGAAGCTCTGAGAAGAACATATGAGTTCTTGAAGACAGATTAAGGAGAATAATCTGATGAAGGAGAAGTGGCAGTGAACCTGAAGAATCCAACAAGAGATTCGACAGAGAGGACAGCTGAAGTGTTCTCAAGAGAGAATGAGAAATTGCAGAAGCCTAGAAGGAGCAAAGGTGTTGCTCAAGAGGAGGTTCCTGATAGAGGACCACGCTTACCAAAAGATTGAGGAGAGCTTAGTGTGGTAAGATTGCAACAAGGAGGACTAGATGTTTCAAAGGCTTGGAGCTCATGAAGAAAGAAGAGAAGAAGATGACTACTGATGGTCATAGCAGAGGTTCAAAGAGAAGCCACAATAGAGGATATAAGAAAGAGGATGCCAAAGCAAATGGCAAGAGGATGAGTCAAGAGGAGATTGACAAAGAGGTTACTGAATTAAAAGAACAACTCGATACATTAAGGAGGGCACTTGAAGAAGACCAGAGACTAGGTTGGGTCTTGAGGAAGAAGCCAGTAAAATGACAAGAAATACAAAGAAGGATACAACAAATGCAAGTGAAGTGGCTGATGGAAAAACTAAAGGAAGTTGAGTTGGGAATGGAAGTGTCCATTTTTAAACCAGAACAAGGAGAAATTCTAGGAGAAAGTGAAGATGAAGACTTGAAGACTAAAACTTCAAGTGAGGCCAAAGAGTCGCATGGGTTTAAATCTGACAATTTTTGTATGTTTGCAGTTGAAACATCTAAGGAAGGACAATTTGTTGATATTGTCATAAAGAAGAAAGAAGACCAACAGAATCTAAATTCTATTTTGGAAGAAGATGAGATAGATAGGTCTCATATGTAGTTGGAGAAATATATCAAGCAACCAAGTGGAGGGCTTGAGGAGATTGAAGAAGAGACCATTGAAGAATTTATGAATCATATGAAGGATTTAGAATAACAAGGAGATATGATGGATGAACCATCAAGTGAGACAATAGAGTCTTATATTTTTAAAACTGATAGTTTGTGTATGATAGTAGATATTGCAGGAGAAAAGCAACCTTTTGAAGATATCTTCAGAGGAGATGAAAATCTAGAAGAAAAAGGTGACAAAGAAAACTTTTCAAAAGAAGAGGAATTTGACTACATATAGAAGGAAAAATCTATGGATGAGTCTAAAGAAGCTGTTATGGAGATGAGAAATCGGGATCTTATTCTGATGAAGAATGAAGAAATATTGTCTCAAAAAGGAAATCAAATGAGTTTTATTAATGTTATTGATGAAAATCAAATGCAGGAGAATGATAATGTAGATGGTGAGAGAAGGATAGCTCTTGGGGAAGATAAACATCAAGAGATTGAAGACAAACTTGAAGAAGAAACTATGTTAACTGAAAACATAGTAAAGGATCATCAATTCACTATGATGATAGGCATAGTGGAAGTAGCCATGGAAGTTGTAGAGACAGTCAAGAAAAGAGAAGGACATCTACTGAAAGATGTTAGGAAGGAAGAAGTCTATGCAAAAGACTTAGCAAAGGGAGAAAGAACACTAATAAAGGAGTGTTTTACAGAGGATGAGCAATCTGTTGAAGCTGTCAGAAGTATGAAGAAGTGTCTTTCAGAAGATAAAAACTCTGAAGTAAAGGAGGATGGAGAATGTCTCTTAAATGGGAGAAGCAGTAAATTATTGCATAAGAAAGAACTTAAGATTGGAAGTGATGATGAAATACTGGCAAAGTGTCACAGAGAAATTGCATTGCTAGAATATTTGCTGGAAAATTTAGAGTATGACAGTAAGATTGCCGAAGAACGAGTTCACTACAGTGGAAAAGGAAAGAAAACATCATTAGGACAGATGGTGTGGAAAGGCACAACAACCTTATGTTTTTAATTTTAACAGCAAACAGAATTGTTGCCAAAGGAAGATAAGGCACAACATCTTTATGTTTTTAATTTTAACAAGTGGTTTTTGAATGCAGGTTTAGTTGCAGATGCTGAAGGATATTTGGTAGAAATGAGCAGCCAAATAAAGGTGAAAGAAGATAATTCTATGGAAGAACTCAATCCATGGAATAGAGAAATTAATTTGCTGGAGAAAGTGTTGAATAGTCATGATTCAATCATGAAATAGGGTAAGGATGATACAGAGGCAGCAAGCAACGCAAGAGTTAGCAAAGAAACCAAGGCAAAGGTTGAAGCAAGAAAAACAAAAGTTGGAGCAAGCAAGGTAGAAACCAAAAAAGCAAGAGTCAATATAGTAGTCAACATAGAAGACAACAACAAAAACCTGAAACAAAAAGAAGGAGGCATAAATATGAACCAGAATATGAACCAGTCCAAAGATGTGCTAGAAACAAAGATTGAAGAAATGTGGCAACTAATGATGAAGCAATTCAAATGGAGGAAAATGTTAGCAACAGCAAGCAACATCAATCAGAACTTGAACCCGATTGACAAGAAGAAGAAAATGGAGCAAAAGACAACAGAAGTACAATAAGACAAAGTATGGGATCCAGGAAGACAAAGACCAGAAGACACATGATAAGGAGATCATGCATATTTTCTACTTTGGAAGTCTGATGCAGGAGAATTCAGCGCAAGGAAAATCATTGTAATTAAGTAGACATAGGGGGGTTGTGTATTTTTAGGAAATAGTTTTCCTAAGTCTCAAGTTAATGTAATTTAGGCCTTTTAGTGATTTAATTAGATAATGGGAGGAAATTGTAAGTTCTCTCGAATAAATGAGAACATGAGTGGGTAGTAATGCCAAAAGAGTCCAAAGCCAACCATAACTCTTAAAGCAGTCCATGATTCGAGGGAGGAGAGAGAGACTTTAGGAATTGATGGAAGTAGAAGTGGACAAAAGATTTAGGAGTTAGTACATAGGATTTAGGAGTCAGTTTAGGATTTACCCTAGAATTAGTTCAACAGAACCAATCTTGGCATATATGTAAGCCTACGGGTAGAGTCAAAAGAGAGAGGCCACTAATAGTGAAAAATCAGGCTTGTGCGAGACAGAGAAGTCTTGAATGTAATCTTTGTTTTTACATATATATACAGAGTTTATTTCCTTACTGTGTCAGTATACTGAAGAAGTATTTCATGTATGAATTACTTGTGAATTCATAGGCTCTACAACAGGTTGCAGGCAGAATTCTGAAGGACGTAGAGGAATGGAGTTGATTTTGAGGAATCGTAAAAGGATCCTTGAATCCAATTGGGGAAAGAGTGAAGCTCAGGGGTGAAAGAAAAGTGAGATTCACAAAGGATTAAAGCTCAAGAGGATTCACACAATAAAAAAACAAGAAGTCTGAAGAAGAGAAAGTGAAGTCTAGCGTAAGAACTAAGTGAAAAAGGAAGAACAGAGAAGTGAAGTTCGACGCTCAGCAACCGTTAGTTCTCGAGGATCAATGGTCTAGATGACGTCACTAAAGAGCAGACAAAATCTTATCACATCGACGGGAACCATTGGGACGAGGACTAGAATGGGTCTTTGAATAGAGAGATTTACGACGTTGTGATATCGTCTACAGTGATAATCGGTGATCGACGATTGGAATTATGGGCTATCGGGCATTGGGATAATATGAGTGTAGAGTTATGCAATATGTGACGAAGGCAAAACTAACGATATTTATAGTCGTAGTTGTAATAGATTTGAGTTCCACTTTATATGGTCCGGAGCGGATTTCCTTTGTATTCCCGTATTTATGTATGGACAGGTTTTTAGTGTAAAAGAGTCAACATATGCGTTCTGATAGTGGAATATTGGAGATGGAGGGGTGATGTAAATATATATGTGGTGTGCAGCGACGGATGCGATGGCCAATTGCGATGACGTTTAACCTTGGGAACTGTGCAAAGTCTGTGACAAAGGCAAAAAGGTATGGTTTGACAATATTCCTTTGTAAATGGGTTCAAAGGGATAAAGCGCAATATGAAGGAATTATGGGTTAAGTCCATGGTATAACCAACCTTAAAGGGTGGTTTAGTTATAATGTGGGACTAAGATTTAAAGAAGGGTTATGAGGGTTGAATGAACTCGATAATGAATGATTAAAAGTTTAGGTGGGTGTATGTGTCTCAAAGGTCCTAATAAGAAGGATATAAGGGAAGACTTTAATAAAGTCATAAACAAAGGCTTGAGGCTTGTTTAACAGTCCTGATAGGAGGTTTTGGTGGGGTGATTGCGTTTTGATAAAGGAACTGTTATGTAGGGCCTTAAGCATTCATGTATATTGAAGATTTGGCTCCATTGTAGAGTTAAATACCTGGGACAGAAGTGTTATGCATATTAATGCATAATGTAGGTTTTAACCCCGTACAGAAATTACCTATATACGAATTCTAAATCACAGAAAAATAAACAATGCGAGAGCATAACACATAAAACACATATGCACAGAGATTTTCCCCTGGATCCCAAAACTGGGACTACCAGCTTGATT
>APFE031588983.1:49335-61156 GCA_000404065.3 Pinus taeda | reverse complement strand
TCATGTCAATATTGCAGCAAGTTTGACCACACTATAGAAGAATGCCTTGTGTTGATAGCCAAGATGCAAGAGAAGAAGGCGTAACCTCAACAACCTACACAGAACTTACAAATGATGACATTTGAGCAACGAGAAGAAGATCTGAATGTGAATATAGTGTTGAGGAGAGGAATAATGACTGGCGATGATATGGGAAAATAGCTTGAAGAGGACAGATAGCTCCGTAAGGCCCCAGAAAAGGAGGTTGTTTTTTATGTGGAACGCACAAAGGAAACCTTTATGGAAGCCAAGAAGAGCTTTGTTGAGGCCTCCACCTCAGGAAGCCAGTAAAAAGTACGAGAAACCAGCATGCCTCCATAGGTTGATCCCTCTGTGCTTACCACATTCTTGGATACCAGTATCAAACTATTGCGCGATAGAAAAGCTGTGAAAGGCCTATAGGAGTTAATAAACAAATGCATTGGAAAAGAAAACGCCCTTGATGGACACCTCGTAGTCAAAAAAATTGGTAAACATAAGGCACGAACAAGGTGCGAGATGAGGCTCACCGCACAGATAGGAGAATATGAGATCGACCAGGTCATTTTGGATCTGGGATTTGATGCGAACGTTTTTCCAAAACAAACATGGGAGTGAATGGGGAGACCTGCACTGCAGTGGTCTCTGATCCAACTCAAAATGGAAAACCAGCAGAATATCATTCCTATGGGATGATTACATGGAGTCACAGTTGATATTGAAGGTGCGAGTGTGATGGCTGATTTTTAAGTGATAGAGATCATTGATGATAAAAATCCATACCCTGCACTCCTAGGAATTGACTGGGCCATTCACATGAATGAAGTCATCAACTTGAAGAAGTGGACAATTTCCTTTAAAAGAAAATCACTTCGAGTTGTAGTGCTATTGGACCCTGCAGAAGGGTCGGGCTACATTGAACTAGTTCATGACTATGAAGAAAGTGAGGATGAGCTAGATTAGACCTATAAAATAATAGTATGAGACCAGGACTATATTAACTTGATGGCGGATGGAAGGATTGCATGGGAGCGGGAGAGTTCCTGCACCTCGGACTTGGATGAAGAGTTGGAGCATTGGCAGAATCGGTTGCATGAAGTATCTACACTGCATTGTAACATGATGACTAAATCGATGCGTTGTGTCTCATTGGAGGTAATGAATTTACCTTATTATGATGGTTTAACTGACATGGATAAGTTTTTGGATGCATTTGAGCGCGTAGTCCCCAAAGATCATCGCTTCCAAGCACTAGATTTGGCACTACGCGCTACGCCTGCACGATGGTGGGGTACGTACAAGGTTAGCCTTGATGTATGGCGAGATTACAGAAGGATGATGAGATTGAGGTTTGGTCGCGCTAACACTCAATCAACTGAGAAATATGATGGGAAAGATGATTCACGCAACCACCTAGAAAAGTGGATTAGACCATATGGAACAGAGCCATAGCCGGAGTGTGTACACTTATTTTTCCATACTTTGGATACAATTCCTATGAATTGGTATCCAGAAACGGAGCTCTGCCATGGCACTTCGGAGTGGGATATATTGAGGGAAGGATTCTTATTTACCCTCATATTTTAGGATGGATTCGTGAGCATTGATGAAGCATTGCAGGAGATCAAGGCAGTTATGTTTAGAACACTGCAAGAACCTTTGGAATGGGTTCAACTAGATTGGAGCACCTAGTTGCACCATGCACTGGAATGTTATAATGTAACAACTGAAGAAGAGGATGACGATCCAAGAAATATCAACATTCCTGAGGTAGAAGGGAATCGCGAGGTTGAAGGTCTACAAATAGAGAACCAGGATATCATTGCGTCGTTGAAAACAAAGCAAGTCAACATTGGCACTGAAGCGGAACCAAAGTTTGCAAAGATTGGCGATTAATGGGACAATGCCACTATGGATAATGTTGTTGAGTTAGTCCGCGAGTACCAGGATATTTTTCCTACCAAATTTTCAGACGTGAAGGGCATAATAAGCGACTTGGGTGTTATGAAGATTACTTTGAAGCCAGACTTGAAGCCTATTAAACAACGGTCGTATCACCTTAATCCCAAATACAAGGAAAAGGTTCGCTTGGAGTTGGATAAGATGCTAGAAGCAAGCATCATAGAAACAGTGGAAGAATTTGATTGGGTGAGCCCGATGGTGGTTCAAGAGAAGAAACAGAAAGGTGAGATAAGGATTTGCATAGATCTGAGGAAGCTTAATGATGCCTGTGTTCATGACCCATTCCCGACGCTGTTTACAGATGAAGTATTGGACAACGTTGGAGGGCAGGAGGCCTACTTATTCACTGATGGGTTTTCTGGGTACCACCAAATCAAGATCGCACCAAAGGATAGAAGCAAAACAATCTTTGTGATGGAATGGGTATTTTTTCAGTACACTGTAATGTTGTTTGGACTCAAGAATGCGCCTACAATATTTTCTCGCATAGTCATCGCAGCATTCAAGGAGTTTATTCATAAGTTCTTGGAAGTGTACTTTGATGATTGGATGGTGTTTGGCTTAGTAAAGCACCATGTAGCAAGTTTTCACCTGATATTGGATACATATCGTAGATACCAGATCGTGTTGAATCTGAAGAAGTGTTTATTTTGTGTCCCCTTTAGGATCTTTCTGGGTCATGTAGTGTGTAAGCAAGGGCTGATGGTCGACCCTGCCAAGATCACGTGACAGTGAATTTGGAGGTCCCGAGGAGTGTTAAGTAGTTACATGCGACGTTGGGACATACGGGATATTACAGGAAGTTTATCAAAGCACACACTTAGATTACCGCACCTATGGAGAAACTATTGAAGAAGGATGCTACATTTTGTTGGGATGAAGAATGTCAATGTAGTTTGGATGTATTGAAAGAGAAGATGGTCACCGCGTCAATCTTGGTCTTCCCTGATTGGAAGAATGAATTCCATGTATATGTTGATGCCTCATGCATTGCGTTGGGAGCAGTGCTAACACGGGCTGGTGAAGGAGAGATTGACCATCATATAGCCTTCGCGAGTCGGAAATTATCAAAGTCTGAGAATAATTACTCAACGACGGAGCGCGAAGGGTTGGCTATGGTGTACGTGCTTCAAAAATTCAGGCACTATCTGTTGAGTGGACATTTCAAGATGTACACAAATCACTTTGCCTTGAAATACCTGGTCAATAAGCCTGTGTTGGGGGGGAAGATCTGTAGATATTTGCTGTTATTTCAAGAGTATGACTTTGAGGTGATTGTGAAGCCAGGGAGGTTAAATGCGGGCCTTGACCATCTATCGCAGATTGAAACAGAAGAAGAGCCTACTAATTTGGAGGAAGGTTTTCTAGATGTGCATCTCTTCATAGTGCGCGTAGAAGATAATCATTTTGTAGATTTTATCCACTTTTTGACTACAGGGATGGCACTGGAAGGGTATACGAGTCAGCAAAAAAGAACTAGTAGTGCATGCGGTAGACTTCTCAGTGATTGCAATAAATTTGTATAAGATGGGTGCAGACGAGATATTGCGAAGATATGTGCCATATTTTGAGAGAAATAGAATTCTCATTGAAGCCAATGGAGGGGTTGCAGGAGGACATTATGCAGGAAAGGCGATGGTGTAGAAGATTTTGCGCGCAGGTTTATGGTGGCCTACACTTCATAAAGATTCCAAAATGTATTATAGGGCATGCGATGCAAAGGCGATGGTGTAGAAGATTTTGCGCGCAGGTTTATGGTGGCCTACACTTCATAAAGATTCCAAAATGTATTATAGGGCATGCGATGCATGTCAGAGAACAGACAGAGCATCGTGGAGGGACAAGTTGCCACTGAATCCTCAAGTACCATTGCATCCATTTGAAAAATGGGCAATTTATTTCATTGGGCCAATTCAACCCCTAGGAAAGAAGACAAGTGTGCGATATATCATCACCACGACGGAATATCTAACTAGATGGGAAGAGGCACATCTGGTTAAGGATTATATAGGGGCTACAGCAATGAAGTTCTTATTTGAGTATAACTAGATTTGGTTGTCCAAAGGTATTGATGAGTGATCGAGATACACACTTTCTAAACAAGACAATCAGCGTGTTGAATGAGGAGCTCCAGGTCTATCATCAAAAGTGCACACCTTATCATCCTCAGGCTAATGGAACAGTCGAAGTCTTTAATAAGATTTTGGAGAATGCGATGACAAAGATTTGCAATGCGCAACGAAATGACTGGGATGTGTGCATACCTGCGGTACTATGGGCTTACAGGACTACTTGTAAAAAGATGACAAGGCAGACACCTTTTAGATTGGTCTATGGTGTAGAATCTATGATGCCGATGGAGTATATTGTGCCTAGTCTACACATAGAAGCTCTCACAAGTATAATAGATCGTGAAGTCTCGGAGGAAATTCTCATGCAGCTGATGGAGATTGAAGAGAAACAATTCTTGGTAGGATTCCATTAGCAAGTACAGAAGGAACGTGAAAAAGCATGGCACGATCGACATTTCAAGATTCGCATGTTCAAGGTAAATGATCTGGTTTTGTTATATGATAGTAAATTCACTAAGTTTTCGGTGAAATTTCATATGCATTAGCTAGGGTCGTATATTATCAAAGAAATTACAAATGGAGGCGCAGTTCAGCTTGAGAAGCTGAATGGAGAACCTTTTCTGGTAAGAGTGAACGGAAGTCAATTAAAGTTGTATACAAGGGATCCTACGCAATGATGTTAAATTGACAACTAGGGCCAAACTTCATGTGTGTCATCTTATTCATGGCTAATAATATTTTTATTAGATTCCTCTCATTGAGAGGTGTAGGATTGATCTAGATATCATCCAATTCTGATAAGTATTTATGGAGATATGAATTTATTTTGATTATGGAATTATTATCAAGCCGACCTACAACTCATGTAGGCTCAGAAGCCCAACAGTTGCATCTATTCAAACATCATCAGTTGTGTATAAATACAAGAGGAATTTTTCTCATTTTCATTCACTCATCTCATCACATCTCTCTCTCTCTCCTGCACAGAAAAGAGGCTCTTCTCTACTGCACAGAAAAGAAGCTCTTCTCTACTACGCAGAAAAGAGACCTTTCTCACACATGTGGAGGAGAAATTGCAGACTTTAGGGCAGCAACTACAGAAGTGAATTTTGACTTGTGTGGACTAGAAGATATCCTCATCAGAACTATGTTGTAGGTTCATCTGAACCTCCTTAGAAGGCTGCAACTTTTGGTGGTGGAATCAAGTCGATCTGACGGTAAGTTTGCGAGATATTGACTGCCCTAGTTTGAAGGAAGCTGTTGCAACTGCAGATCCAAACTTTGACCAGTATGGACCATCAAACCTCCTATTTTTAACTGCGTTGAAGGTTCATCTGAACCTCCTCTAAAGGCTGCAACTTTTGGTGGTGGAATCAAGCAGATCCAAAAGTCGGTTTGTGAGATATCGACTTCCCTAGTTTTGATGATGAAGCCGCCAATGCTG
Source organism: Pinus taeda (assembly GCA_000404065.3). Taxonomy (NCBI): domain Eukaryota; kingdom Viridiplantae; phylum Streptophyta; class Pinopsida; order Pinales; family Pinaceae; genus Pinus; species Pinus taeda. Next base: position 55,660 of record APFE031588983.1, on the reverse strand, counting down.
ATGCTGTTGATCTACGGTTTGCTACCACTGATATAAATTAGATTTATTGTACTATTTATCTATGTTGAATTATTGAAGATAAAAGAATATTTGATCAAAGGCTTTCCCCACACATTGTGGGGTTTGTCCCTGGCTAGCTGCCACATCTTGTGTCTCTTGTCTTGGCTTGTTTTCTGTCGATCGTTTAATGTTTTATCTGCACTTTACTTTATGTACATGTGATTGCTAATCTGTGGAATATAATAAGAAAAAGAAGTAAATTGTTATAAGCATAGAAAATACCATAACTTAACATGGTATCAGAGTTGAGGTGAAGACAAAGCCTGAGCAAGAGCAAGAGAAATCAATGAAGAGAAGATTGGCAAGGCTATCCTAATAGAACAATGGGGTCCTCATCACTCTTTCGTGCTGAAGACAAGCTCCATGAGAAAGCTGACTATCACTGATGGAAGATGTCTATCGATCTAACCCTAGAAGATCAAGGAGTGCTAGACCATGTAAGAGGCAATATTGTTGAGCCTCCATCAAATGCATCCACTGCTGCCTGGAACAAATGGAAAAATGAAGAAGTCAAAACAAAGAAGATACACTGTCAGAGATGTGGGACTACTTGGATACATAGATGTTGATTGGGCAGGCAATGTGGAGGACCGTAAGAGCACTTCTAGGTGCTGCTTCTCCTTGGGATCTGCTTCGATATCCTAGAGGAGCAGGAAGCAAAAGTCAGTGGTTTTGAGCACCACTGAAGCAGAGTATATTGCTACTAGCATGGCCTACTGTGAGGTAGTCTGGTTACAAAAGCTCTTCAGGGAGCTGTTTGGATTTACATTGGATACCACTGTGATCCTATGTGACAACTAGGGCGGGATTCATTTGTTAGAGAATCCCGTATTTCATGATCGCTCCAAGCATATCGATATTAGGTACCACTATATTCGAGATATGGTGCAACCAGGAGCTATTAGGCTCCAACATATCGGTACCGATGAACAAGTTGCCGACATTCTAACAAAGCCCCTAGGCAAAGTAAAATTCTTGACTTTCCGAGAACAACTTGGTGTTGTTCAAAGACTCTCCGATGAGGGTCTTGTATGATGCATTGAGCTCTGGGAGCTCCGGGGGATGCGGGGTACTTCTTGGAGTGACATATGACCACAGGGTGATTCACTATCCCCTGGTGGTGTACATGTACACCCCGTGACGACTATGTAGTAGGATGATTGGTTCTCTTGTGAGGCCTAGATTGTTGTGTTCTCCATGGCGATTGTAGCAGGATTGATGTGTTCTCCTATGAGGACTGGATTGATGTGTTCTCCATGGTGATTGTAGCAGGATTGATGTGTTCTCTTGTGAGGCCTGGATTGATGTGTTCTCCATGGTGATTGTAGCGGGATTGATGTGTTCCCCTGTGAGGCCTGGATTGATGTGTTCTCCATGGCAATTGTAGTAGGATTGATGTGTTCTCTTGTGAGTACAGGATTGATTAGTTCTCCTGTTGAGCCTACACATGCAGTCTGGGACTCATGGGAAGTACCTATCATCTAATCAATGAGCAGGGAAATGAAGTTAGGGACCATAGTAGTATCGATGGACGCATCACTGTATCTACTGCACTCCCTACGCTAGGATGACCTCCATTGATCTGGGATCAATGATACTGGTCTGGGACCAGTGGTAGGAGTGGTACATTCTATGACGCTGACTTCAGGTTGGTTGTTACTGGTATGGGACCAGTGGTACACACTCTGAGACTGACTTTGAGTCAGTGGAGGATGTTACTGGTCTAGGACCAGTGGTAGGAGTTGTACACACTATGACACTAACCTCGGGTTGATTGAGATTGGTCTGGAACCAGTTGTACATACTCTGAGGCTGAATTTAAGTATGTATGATACATCCTCGATCATTCTTCTTCTTCATAATTCGGACAAAAGAAGAGCAGAACAAAACAAAAGCAGAGCAGAACAAAACAAAGCAGAACAAAGTAGAGCAGTACAAATCAGTACATGGCAGAACAAGACAAAGTAGAATAGGAAAAATAGAGTAGAGCAACGCAAGGGTTAGGTTGTACGAGGCAGTGCATTTGATGGATGAATAGTAGCGACTGACAGACAGATTGCAGATGAAGTTCTCCCTAGTTGAGAGGGAGTGTTAAATTGGAAACTAGGGTCAAACTTCATGTGGGTCATCTTATTCATAGCTAATAATATTTTATTAGATTCCTCTCATAGAGGGGTGTAGGATTGATCTAAATATCATCCAATTCTGCTAATTATTTATGGAGATATGAGTTTATTTTGATTATGGAATTATTATCAGGCCGACCTACAACTCATGTAGGCTCAGAAGCCCAACAGTCGCATCTATTCAAACATCATCAATTGTGTATAAATACAAGAGGAATTTTCCTCATTTTCACTCACTCATCTCATCACATCTCTCTCTCTCTCTCTCTTGCGCAGAAAAGAGGCTCTTCTCTATTGTGCAGAAAAGAGACCTTTCTCACACATGTGGAGGAGCAGTTGCAGACTTTAGGGCAGCAACTGTAGAAGTGAAGTTTGACCTACGTGGACCAGAAGATCTCCTCATCTGAACTATGTTGTAGGTTCATCTAAACCTCCTCTAAAGGCTGCAAATTTTGGTGGTGGAATCAAGTCAATTCGACGGTCGATGTGCGAGATATCGACTACCCTAGTTTGAAGGAAGCTGCTGAAACTGAAGCTGCAACTGCAGATCCAAACTTTGACGAGCATGGACCATCAAACCTCCTCTTCTGAACTGTGCTGACAGTTCATCTAAACCTCCTCTGAAGGCTGCAACTTTTGGTGGTGGAATCAAGCCGATCCGACGGTCGGTTTGTGAGATATCGACTGCCTTAGTTTTGATGATAAAGCCGCCAATGCTGATGCTGCTAATCTAGGGTTTGTTACTACTGATATAAATCAGATTTATTGTACTATTTCTCTTTGCTGAATTATTGAAGATAAAAGAAGATTTGATCAAGGGGTTTCCCCACACATTGTGGGGTTTGTCGCTGGCTAGCCGCCACATCTGGTGTCTCTTGCCTTGGCTTGTTTTCTGTCGATCTTTTAATGTTCTATCTGCACCTTACTTTATGTACATGTGATTGCTAATCTGTGGAATATAGTAAGAAAAAGAAGTAAACTGTTATAAGCATAGAACATACCATAACTTAAAAAATGACTATATGGTGGCAAGATAGTCTTACTACTCCGGGCAGTTGCAAGGGAGCGTGGGATTATAAACTACACTTCCAGACTCATAGGACTATGTAGTAGGTGGGCTGCGCAGAAAAGGGTGAAGTTGCAACCTATGGAGCTGCACGCAAAGATATGTGCCATGGAGGGAGATGTTATGCAGCACAGTAGGAAAGTGACCGTTAGAGTCACAGTTAATGACTGGACAGCGAGAAGATGGTTAAGAGCAGTGGGCTGGCAACCATTAAGGCCAAAATATTTGAATATCTGCCACCAAAATAGTATTAATGATTGAAATTTGGGGGGAACGGTCATATTTGAATTCAAAAACACTTATAAATTACACGTGTCGGTCCAATAGAGAACACTTTGCACACTTGCAGTTTTTGCTGAAATTTGTTATATGTCGCTTATGAGCCAAGCATTTTGGGAAGAGTTCTTCACGCACACAGATGTTTCTCTTGAAGCCCATGAGTTATTTATGGAAAAGATGATTGATGCCAACCCCACGGAAGCTTTGAGTGGGGAAGCCATTGTATCTGACGCCTTAGGCCCTAAAATATCCAATGCTGAAGCTATGCTTACAGTTCCCACGACACTGAGGTTGTTAAGGCCAAAACGGTCCATGGTAAAGGAAAAGAAACATGCAACACAGAAAAAGCAGAAAAGTCGATGCAGGTTCGTGCTTCTCCAAGGAAGCATACCGTGACACCAACACAGAAAAAATGCATGCAGTCGGAAAAAGGCAAAGAGAAGGTTGTAGACCTGTAGGTAGATGAAGGCCAGGGGACCGAAGATGTTGATGACGAAGGAGCAGAGCCCATCACAAATCTCCCTCAGTATATCCCTCCGAGGAAGGGAAAGGCAAAGATTCCAAAAGACCTGGAATCTGAGAAATTTGTCATTTCCATACCCTTGCTACTTGAGTAGGTGCCTTTTGAAGGTTTGCGGCTCGGGCGAGTCTTGTTACTGAAGATGGAGGACTGGGATTTAGCAGATCACGCTATGTTCCCACACTTAACGATGGATAACTTCATGAAGCGCATATACTCTTAGGGTACGGGTGTGATAGCACTGGAAACAGAAGAATGGGCCCATGGTGTTGAGAAATCTGGGCTGCTCAACTTGCTTTGGGTGCCACATTACCACCGCACCCCAATTAACACAACTTGCATACGTCAACTCCTCACATTGGTGCATGATGGGTGTTTATGGCTAGGGGGGCCTATCCCCATTACTAATATGCTTATCCACAGGATTACCCACCTGCCTCATGAAGGTATGAATCCGTCCAAGGAGTTTGGCGGAAAGATAGGAGAGAAGGAGTTGGCTGAGCGTGAAAAAGGATTATGAACTTGTGAAGAAGGCGCGAGGGTACTCCATCCTGTCAATAAAAAACACTGCAGTTCAATTGGCTGTGTTAGAGTCGGTCTTGTCAGTCCTCCGTCAGAGATCAAAACTCTTTATGCATTTCATTTTTAGGTGTCTCGCTCCATTCACTCAACTGCATTCCACTAAGGGCATGCCATAATCTGACGGAAAAGGTCTTGTTAGTCAGTTCCCCTCATGTCTGGCACCTGCTGGCTCAGGTCTTTTGTCAAGGTTCACTAAGGTCCATGACAGTCAATGTTCGATCCTTAATGGACTAGAGTCATATTCAGTCATTAGGTCTAGGGATAAGATAAATTGGTCTTCAAACATGTCCAATAAAGCCATGCAGGCCTGAGGGAGGCCCTTACAAAGTTATGATTCGAAGATCTTCATCGTCATGTTGACAGACTTTGACTGTTCTTCAAAAATCTATTTTGAAGAAAAGTCAAACAGTGTGTCATTTGTGATAAAATTTTCAAAAAAGTCGCCAGTTGATTTTTTCAAGTGCAGTCATGGTTTCCGTGGCCAAATGCCCTGTCATGTAACCCCTCCAAAAAGTGCCGAAATTTTCATCATTCTAGCTAAAAATTCAAAGGAAAAAGCAAAATTCAGTGTTGCATTAAGTCAGTGAAAAGAGCCAAATGAAACATTAGCAAAGTGGGTTTTGGAGAAGAAAAAATTAAACCCGTGACTCCAAAGGCCTTTATATACAAGTTTCCACAAAAATCAAAGTCATTGTGCAAATCAAGGTCATAGAGAAACATAGCAAAGCATTGAGAGAGCAAGGCACACATTTGGAGTGAAGTTGGAGTCATTTTCCAGAGCGCGGCGCACACACAGAGGGGTGCGGCGCACATAGAGGGCACGGCGCATAGAGCGCGACCCAGCAGTGTTAAAAATACAAGGGCGCGATGCATATGAAGGGTGCGGCGCACTGGTTTGTTGCGCGGCGCACACCCACAGAGGCCCGAAATTGTTCGCAATTGCATCAAATTTTTTGGAATTCCTTCTAATTGCCAGGTAGGGTCTGTCTCTTGGCTTGCTCAACAAATTTTTGTGAAGATTATGGTGGTTCATGGCTATTTATAGTTGCAACAAAAACTCATAAAACCTACCACTAAAAAACATCAAAGCCATTGTTGCTAGGGTTGCAAAATTGTGGTGTTAGTGCCAAGGCTCCGTTTTCACCCCTCATTTTTCCCCTTCTTACCATTTTTCCCTATTGCCCTATCCCATTTTTTCCTATTTCCCCTATCCCATTTTTCCCTATTCTCCCTACCCTAAAATATTACCAAACCCTATTCCCTATCCCCTCCTCTTATTTGTCAACATAAAACCCCAAAACCCTACCCTATAAAATCCCCAAACCCTCCTACATATCCCTAAACAAAACTTCTCCCCATAACCCCTCTTCCCATCATATTATTCCCCTCCTAATATTCCCTTTTTTCATTGTTCCCCTTGGTGGCAGATATCACAACAACACCTAGTTTCATACCATCATCAAAGGGCAGCCCAAGTACAGTACGCACAGCAGTCATGGCATCTGAGCATTCATCAGAGTATGAGATGGAGACACAAAGTGATTCATCCTCAGAAGAACAGGCTCCTAGGAGACATCACAAAAGTGGCAAACATGTTAGGGATGAGCCAACCACCCTCACTGAATTGCAGGCCTGCCCTCTTGCTATGTCATGCTTCCAGCATCTATCATGTTTTGAATTTTGTCAAAGGGT